>JAPYZE010000820.1:0-65455 GCA_030522805.1 Leptomastidea abnormis
GATTTTACGCTTCAAGTGTTGAAGTCTGGCAAATATTAATTGAGCGCATAATAGTAGTAGTAGTAGTAGTCGACTCTGCTCTGCTGTTTAAGCTCATCGGAAATTTATTATACGCGCCTCCTACGTCCTCCCACGTGTATATCCACATCCACTCATCAATTTTGATTTCTGAATGGAAATCCATGTTCGCTGCCAAATATCTGACATCACGGGCTTTCCGACAATTATCTTTTAAAAATTCCGTCGTAACAAGTCGTGTATTAGTTTTTTGATAGGTCAATAGAATAACGTACTTGTTTCTTTTTGAATAATGATTAAAATTAAAACGATCTTGTCATTGTTTAGTAAAACAAGAGGTTGTACTAAAATTATCATAATTAAGATTATTTATTACTTTCATCCGTTAAACAAGAACTAAAAAAAAAAACGGAGGTAACAGAGACAAAATTATACAGATACAGTGTACGAAGAGTGTAGATGATAAATTATCGACTAATTAAGCGTTATCTGTATGCCACGTGGCCAATAAGGACAAAAAAAGCAAGTTATATTCCTGATTATCATAAAGTCTATACCTACTGTAAGAGGATAAAAAAAAATACATATTTCACCCCATCCATCCCAGCTAATTAATCGAAGCTTATAACCCGTAGATCATATAAAGTAAAAAGAAAACACACATGTGTGCTATGTATCGCTGAACGACGAGTCCACCTACGTACATACATGCTACTCTGCTGCCACTGTCTTCTTCGTTACCACTGCCATCACACACCGCAGCTCTACGAGATGTATCTTCCATCTCTTCCTCCACCCATTCACCCGCACTTGCTATACATACTACTATTCCTGCGCGCGCGCGCTTACTCTCGCTCCAAAATATAGACGGCGGTATTTCGGCGTGCCGAGGCGCACGCCCGGCCTGCAAAGCAATCGATAGCATAGAACCTGGATCGCGCGAAAAAAGCTCGTGTTTTTTTTTGAATTTGTGTGGGTTGGGATTCTTTGGGATGTTCTGAACTTTATGCTCTTTACTGTCAGAAAAATTTTATTTTTCTTTTTTCAAAAAATATTTACAAACAATTTTATATGTAAGAAAATTTAGATATGATTTCAATGTTAGTACAAGTTTTGTTTAAAATTTTAATTTTTACTGTATTGTTCCATAAATTTTTGCTTGATTTTTAAATACTAGACACAAATTGAAAATTTTTTAATCTCATTTTATTGTAAAAAAAAAAAGAGACAAGTGTCAATCTGCAATTGTTTTTCACACAATTAAAACCATTCCTTTACTTTAATCAAAACCGTGTGTCCGAATGTTGTTCAGTCAGCTTGTTTGAACTGCCAAGTTTATTTTCTCGGAGCTTGCGATAATTCAGAGAGTCGATCTTTTTTTTTCTTCTTTTTTTTCTTCTTCTACTTTGCACAAAGCCGTTAGGTCAATCAAATAGTTTTCTACAGCTCGACATCGAACAGTTAAAAAGTTTTGCTGGCATGCGTTTTACTAGCTGTACTTAAACCAAGAGAAAAAGAGAGAGAGATATATAGCATTGGATTGATTGGCTATTGAGAAAAGCGAATCGAATTCCAAACGAAGAGAAAATTATCCCGTTGGAATATTTAATGACGATCCAAGCTTTTGGCTAGGCTGTTAAAAAAAGTTTAAGTGAGATTTATTGTATAGAAAATTTAATAATCTTATTATAAAAACTTTATTTTTTGTAAAATTGAAATTTTATCAAAATACACTGTATTATTATAACATAATTTATAATCACATCAAAACACACGTATATATCTAATAAACAATACATCAGATTTTAAAAAAAACAAGCTAAAAAAAAAATAACGTCAACATCACTATTCTTTCCTCGCAATCTTTGTAAAATGACAAATCACCCGATTCGCAGAGAAAAGAAAAAAAGAAGTCTGAATTCCATGAATTTATCATCGGCAACCTGCCATCGGGTCCACAGTATCGATCGCTATTCCTCCTCCTCCTCTTCCTCCTTCAATTCCACCTCATCCAAGTCACACTCGTAAGAAATGAATCCCAGTCTTCTATTGCTACTCCATTATTCTTCTAACGGGCGGGTAGAATGGAGGACGTTTTTTTTTATATAATGGGTAGTATAAGGTATCATCATCATGATCATTTTATCATTGTATTTTGGCACAAATTGGAGTTAAGTCTTATTCCATATCACACGTGCTTGGTTAACTTGATCATGAGATGGAGTTTGTTGATTTATAATGGTTAGTAATGATTTGTGGCTTTGATAAATTTTATGTGTTATCATCTCTATTTATTGTTTTATCTGTGTTTTATATATTTTGTTTAAATAATAGTTTGTTGTATAATGATACAGTAACAGTCAAGTGTATATTTGTCATATGATTTCTCTTATCATATATTCAATAGGTTTGATGTGATATTATAAATAAACTTTCAACTCGAAAATATAACATCCACACCGGAAAACGTTGTTTGACAGAAGTAGATCAGTGTCATTTAATATTAACAAAGATCCTTTTAATATATTAAAACGCAATTTTCACCTGAATTAATTAGTTTATGCAAACATAAAATTATTCGCTTGTTTTTTTTTCTCTACTCCTATTTACAATTTTTAAAGAGAAATGAATGAACAATAACACCACAGGTGCTGAGATTTCGTACTCAGAATTTAATTTTATAGTTGCAAGCTCTAAAGGAACGGATGCAAGCTCTAAAGTTTCAATCTTTTACAAACGAAAGGTTGTATTTTTCTTTTTTTTTTTATTATTATACTTATTTATTTATTTCATTTCTTGTGTGAACGTCAGTATTTGTAGCTCGTGCTGCAGGTATAAAAGTTTGTGTTTATCAAGTTATAAAGTCTAAGGTAATGGTTATGAGTTTGCAAGAATTTTTTCTTTTTTTTGATGTTATACCGAGTTAATCATACTTTGTTAATTTATCAACTTTCATATTTACATTGCAAAATCTTTATTTTTTTAAATCTCGTTTGTAATGAGAATAATATTTATGCAGAAAAGTTTATCTTTAATAATAATAATAATAATAATATAATTTTCAAATATAACGTAATATTGTTTTTTTAACTTTTCACATTACGTAACATTCACGGCAATATAATCGAAAAAAAAAAAAGAAAAGTATCAAGCCTCAATACGTAACAGTGGTTACCACTGTGAAAAAAAAAAGAAAAGAAAAAAAAGAGAATCGCATACGATCAAGTAGTCTAGAGTTCGGAAATTTCATTTGAAAGACAAAAATGATCGCTCGGATACAATCGCGAGACATTCGATGAAATGGCACGCGCGATAAATCGGTCGAGAGCCTCTTCAAAGTCGCTATCTGGTAGAAAAAAAAAAAAAAAAATAACGGTACGGAAACGGGGACGTTGAGGTTGAGAGAAGATAGGAGAGACGAAATTGTCGTCAGCTTGCCAAGGCTGTCACCACACTAGCGACTGCTGTGGTATAAACTTTTTTTTTCTCTCTCTCTCTCTTTCTCATCTCTCATCGTGATGCTACCGTTCTTTGAGTTATTGGCAACATTTTCTAGTTTTGTCAATGGCAATGCAAGAATTTTCCATTAGGTGACCACTTGAGTTATGTCAGTTTGACAAAGAGACAATTATAATGCGAGAAAAGTTTAAATTAAGCGTGATATAATACGATAAACTTTTTAAAATTCTTATAATTAAATAAAAAGAAATTTTTTTATTTGAATAGTATGAAGTTTTTTGTATAAAATACACAATACCTGAATTGGCTGTAAACTTTTCAACTAATTATGTAAAATTAAAGCGAGAAAAGAAAACCCAAAATTATACATAATACAATTAATAAAAAAAATTTCTTAATCTAATTTTATTTTGTTATTTCAAAACTTATTTTAAAACATACCAATAAAATAATTCAAAACAACCATTTATCAAATTTTAACATGAAATAATAATCATTTAAGCAACTCGTTTATTTTCGGTACCAAAAAATTGAGAAACGGTTAGTTAGAAATAGCTTGTGTTGTAAAAAGAAGTAAAAACCAGAAAGATAGGGAGAAATGGGAAAACGATGTTGAAGCGTTTCTATAGAAATTGAACGAGATTGATAGACGCAGAATATCGTGTCCCGTATATAGTTGTATATACGTCGATCTATACATATATACGTTTATACGTATATGTAGAAGCAGTTTCGACGCTACAGAGTGATTCCAATTCCCTTAATGATCGCGTTCATGTTTAGGCACGCAGGAGATTTTGTTAATCGACGAATGAAAGACGACGACAAGTGCGGAAAGAGAAGTTAATCAGTAGTCTCTCTTAATGAATAAATGAACGAAATTGTCATAGTATCTTGACATAATTCAAAATTAAATTATTTATAATTAATTGTAATTAAGAAGAAAAAAAAATTATTTTTGTTAAAATAATTGATTGCTTATACACGTACTACTGTTACCAATCAAAACTAAGATATCCGATCATTAAGACTTTCCACAAGAAACAACAAGTAAGTAAGTAAGCAAGGAAGGAAGGAAGGAAGGAAGCTTTGGTATCTATATAATATAGATGAGAGAAGTGAGCTTTCGAGAAATGCACCCTAACGACTATACAGAGTGAATATATACGAAGCTGTTGTAGATTTCCATTTAAAATGCAGTAGGGCACGCTGGTAGCGGCCACTCAAGACCTCAGTCCAATTAGCGCAGTTTCGCGTTCTCTCTCTCTCTCTCTCTCTTTCTCTCTCGATCGCTCAAATTACAAGGAACATAACGAACTTCTTACTTACCATGTACACGTAGTACGCAATGTTCTTTCTCTATCTTTATACTACACGTACCCCAACCCCTTTTTTCTTTCTTTTTTAATTTCCCTACACTATACCTACATTATTCTATTAATTTATTACACTTGACATTCGACTACGATAGAAACTATAAATCATCCCATAAGTTAACGAACACACTATATATTTCTCGTTCAAGTCGCGTAAAAGCGCATCAGATTTGATAAAGCACATCGAGAAAAATGTGTAGTCTCTCTCAAAAGCTCATATACATACATACATACATAAGATAGCCTCATACATATTCATAGATTATCACACTTTCTCTAAAACATCGTGTGGTCACGTGGAGAAAGAGAGAAAGATCTCCAATCTTGACATAGCTTCTCTTCCCAACCGCATATTAATCCCAGCTGTTTACAAAGGCCAAAAATCATCATCAACATCATGATCATCATCGTAAATTCACGAGTAGCCACGAGCTGATGCTGCTATAATGCTCTCTACGATCCTCTTTCCCCATAACACCGCATATATAAAGCCAAATATCTCTCTCTCTCTCTCTCTCTCACCCACTCACTCACTCACTCACTCTTCTCTCTTTCGACGTAGCCACTTGCCGTCGTATGCGGCCAAATTACATCTAGCACAGCAGCGGTCTGAAATTTGAATTCAAATGGACACCGCTCTAGGAGGGGAGGGGGGAGGGAGGCTATCTAGTAGATAAAGAGAAAGGGGTAGGGGGTATACCATCTCTACCTCCAACAACGTTATCAGCCTCGGCTACTCTACTGTGGCTGATGTACACCTCCTCTCCTTTCCTCTACCCCCCTCTCGCTCTTGCTCTACTACACCTATATACACTTTCTCACCCTTCCCTCACACCCCTCCCCCCTTTCATCGTGTCATAACTCGAACCGCAGTACACGTATGTGAAACACGTGTAGCACCACACGGATACCGCTTGCTAGCGCGCGTTGAAGCTTGCATCGGACAGCAACAAGCCACCGACCGAGGGTGGTAGTTCTCACGATGAGAACAGAAAGAGGATGAGAGAGTGAGATAGAGAGTGAATCTATCCAAACTATACCTAGCTATATACGTGAATGGATTGAAAGGGGTATACTACACATACATGCATACATATCACACACAAGTGTGTCTGGCTATATGTGTACACATAGTATATATGTTGCTGGCCGCTGATTAACAATCGATGTGTACGAGATGCCGAACGAGGTGTAAGTACACTACACGCGTGTCTCGCTAAAACTTTACTCATACGATTACGTCAACTCTCTTATATATGATGGAGCTTGCGATTCGCGAAGTTTATGGATATACGTTTGATATTGTGACCTCGACGACCACTTTTTAGTCATTTCAGAATATAACGTTTTTAATGCTAGAGAGCTTGCAGTGGAAGTATCGCAGATAAAAAAAAGAAGAGCTTGCAAGCACAAATGGGTTTTAGATGTTTTGAACGGAAGTAAGAAAGGGATGTTAATGATGCGAACGATGATTTGAATATGACAGGCTGTGTACTTGATTGATATCACATAAGCGACCTCCTACAACGATCGAGAAATATCCGTTCAAACTTTCTTGCAAGCTTGCTTGCTTCTATGTATGTACGTACTTACGTACGTATATATGTATGTGTGTATTTATGTATGTAGTCTTCGCTTATCAGAGTATGTACGCCTGTTTCCTTATTGCTTTTGCAAGCTCCGGCTGTGATAGGTCTTGCGATGTGGCACTACATCGAGAGATAAAGTAAAGTATTGTAGATATAATCTCTGGAACGTGTCGTTGAATCTTTAACGCTTTTTGTGTGTGTGTGTGTGTGTGTGTGTGTGTGTGTGTGTGTGTGTGTGTGTGTGTGTGTGTGTGTATAGGTACATAAAGCGTTAACATGATTCGTTGTCTTACCTTGCGATATGATTTAATTATTATTTAGTTTTTTTTTTGTTTTTAAATTTTGTTGTTCTCGTCGTATCATTAATCGTTGTTGAAAGCTCACGAGCGGATGAATTTTATTTTGTGTATTTTTGTGATTAACGTAGTGTGCCGCGCAGAAGAGGAGGTACAAGTAGGCGGGTATGTATAGATACGGGCGAAGAGTGAGGCTCTGTTGAAATTATATGCTTAACGGATAATTTATTAATGGAATAATTTGGCGTGTGCGCGAGCGGGAAAATTTAATAAATCGCAAGTATAAAGCTCGTCCGTTGTAATTAGGACTCGCATTTTATCCTCTCCCTCCTCTCTTTTTTTGCGCGTGTTTTATATCGTTGCGACCTGCATAATTAACTACCTACTCTTTTATATATACATCTATGCTATATTATATAGCTAGTCTACTGCTACTACTACTTGTAAAACAAAAGCTCGTCGAACTGTTACTAAGTCACTCGTTTTAAATTTTAACCAAATAATGTACCTAGGTAGAAAAAATGAATAAATAAATAAACAAATTCATCAAGCATTATCCGAAATCAGTTTTATCAAAATTATATTTTTTTCTCTTCATTTCAACCAATAACAATTGACCAAAAAAAAAAAAAACTTCAATGACGAAGCTTACAAACGCCCATGATACTTTACTTGCTTAAAAGCACAATGGACACGTCGGCGTACATAGGGCGTGCTTGCGAGAGAGAGAGAGAGAGAGAGAGAGAGAGAGAGAGAGAGAGAGAGAGGGGGGGAGAGAGAGAGAACCGGACATGTCCGGACGTCTGAGTAATCATTGGGACGAGTAACTCACGCAGTTCGCACGCCGGAGATTATACCGCTCAGCCGACACAAAGGCCCAAGCCGCGTTGGGTTAACGACTTCATTTTACGCGGTGCCGAGCTCCGCTTCTCTTCTCTCTTCCACCCTCTTCTTCCTATTCCCTCTTCCCGCTTTAGTGAACGACTCACCGATGCCCGCGAGGGATATATAGCACGTCGCTCTCTTTCTCTCTCTCTCTCTCTCTCTCTCTCTCGGCTTTTCCAAAGTTATAATGCCCGAGCAAACGTGAGCTTCGCGAGATTGGCTGGGGGCACACTATACTCCCCCACGCGCTCTAATCTCAGAAGAGAACGCGGGGATGCGTTTCTGTTCTCTTTTTTTCTTTTTCTTTCAGATGATTGAGCTTGAAATTTAGATTTGTTTTCTAATATATAAGTAAATTTTTATTTATTTTATTTTATTTATTTGCGTTTATTTTAAAAAAGTCTTAGTTATTTGATTAATCGAATTTTTTAGTATATGATGAATATAAAATTTGTTATTCATGCTTTACTTTATGTGAGAATACGAGTAAAATTATTTTTCATTTTTTCTGTTACAGGTAAGAGCTTCTTCTCGATGCTGTTCTTTTTTCTCTCATCATTGACGATGTACTTTGGTAAGTTTAGCAACCAGCCTCGCAAATTTTTTCACGATCCTATTCGTAAATATTTATTATTTTTTTAAAACAAGACAACATAACCATTAATTCAGCAGAAAAAATATAATCTAAATATTACTTAGTTGACTAGAGAGAAAGAGAATTTATGTTTTACATATATACGTATAGAGCTTGCAAGCTCAAAACGGCAATATTAGTAGACTACACTTTAAAGTCAAAAGGAGAGAGTAGGCTAGATTAACTTATGCGAACGACATATTATAAAATCTGAAATAAAGAGGATCAAAGAGACTGAGAAAACTCATAATGCGGCTTGGTACATATACGTATTATATGTGTATAAAAACAGACGAAAAGCTCTAGGGACATATAAGTTGAAGTAAAATTTAAGGGTCGGCATGTACAATGTCGAAAAGCGATATAAGGACATGAGAGGGATGAAAACCAGCTTGTTTACGGCCAAGCTGTTATCCGCGATGTTATAAAAAGCTTGGAACTTTTTTTTTTCTTTTCATTGGAGCTCGTACGGACACGAGAAGTCAACGAGAGATATTGCATTGTGGATTATCATGTCATTTTACCGACGTCTTTATTTTCTCGACATTATTATTATTATTATTATTATTATTATTATATTTTTGTTTTTTATTTTTATTCTTTCTAAACTTGAGTACTTTTTATTATATAAATGTATTTTTTTTTCTTCTGCAAATGTATAACATACATTTTTGAAAGAATAAAAAAAATTTTAACTAAACAAAAAAAAAAAAAAAAAAAAAATTCCAATTGAATAAAAAAAAAAAAAAAAATAATTAAAATAATAAATTAAATTTAATTTCAATTTTTTTTTTTTATTTCTAACCCTATAAAAATATTATATATATTATATTCGATTACTCATACTGCCATATATCCCTCGATTGCTAATCTCTTTACGAAGAGTGCCAATCGAATAGTAGGTAGTGTGGCTATATGACGAAACGAACGCATATCCTCATATACACACATGCACATACACACCACCAGAATAGATAATGTAACGAACAAAACCACAAATTTACGAATATATGGATATACAGAGAAGACTAAAAGAGAAAATCTAAAAAGCCACCACTTACCACCAAAAGCCATGTTTCATCCTAAAAATACATAAATGAAAAAAAAAACTTAAATCTTATTTACACAACTCAAAAATTTCGACAAACCAAATCGTCCACAAATTCCATTTCATTTCTAAGTGAAAGCCTAGCATACCTGTAAGAAAGCCACAAAAACCAAAGTGACTAGTTGGTACGTCACCCATCGCGAGTTAAAATTCGTATAAAAGCAAGTGGGTCGCGGCAGAGCTGGTGCTCTCTCATTAGAAAACCCTATTAAGCTCCGGTTAGAGAAGGATAAGAGATATAGAGATGAGGAATATATATGTATGTGTGCGTATAACGGTGGCATAGAGAGACAGAGAAAGAGAGTCACGTGGACGAATCACGTTGCCATACCAGCTATACCTATTACCTATACCTACCTACCTACCTACCTACCATGGAAGCTCAATCATCTCTTGGGTTCTCTCTGCTTTTAAAGCGACCGATCGATCGCGCGCTCTTCTATCCTGTACTATATATCCCTCCCCTTTGAAGTGTGTCCTCTATCTCTTTCTCTCTTTATCGAGCGCTTAACGCACTTTGAGAGCTGGTGATGCTTTGTTCGTCACAGAGTATAGCAGCTGAATTCCGGTATGCTACGCGACGAGCCTCGTCATCCAATAAGTTTGAATTGCGGTTTTTTAGAAGAGAAGAAGGAGATGGAAAGGAAAACTTCTATATAATGTTCGTGTGGCTTGTATTTTGCCAACGATGCCCGCGCTTATATTACCACTCGTTTTCTAATTTAACTTTCTGTCTTATTTCCTTTTGTCTCAAACACAATGTACAAGTGAATTTTAATACTATTTAACAAGATTAAATAGCGCTAAAACTATAATCATTCAACAATTATTCTCTATAATTGTACAATTGCTAATATACAATGTTACCCACTATTGGTACTACGATATTTTAAAAAAGCTTTTAACAATATCATCTTCGTATAGTATATTTTAAAAATAATTCAATCGAACAAAAACGTATATATAAGTAGAAAAAGTCGCGTATGGTCAGACATATATCATGATATACCAAGATATCACACACAGATGAAAAATTAACGGTACGAGCGAGAGAATCCCTTTTGTTTTTGCAAAAGCGTATTATATTAAACAGAGAAATAAGCTGCAGTACAGTGTAGCAACAGCAGCAGCATCAGCAGCATCAGCAGCAGTAGTATAGTAACAGTAGGTAGTAGGTACAGAGGTGAACCCTCGCGGCCTTCGGTATACTCCTATCCCGCTAATGAGGCGTACTGGCGTAATTGAGCTGCCGGGCACGTGCCTGGCGAGCAGTGGCTGCTGGGCAAAATTCTCTGCGCTTGCCCTTCTCTCTCTCTCTCTCTTTGCCCTCACTCCTTCTCTATCTCTCTCTCTCTCTCTCTCTCTCTCTCTCTCTCTCTCTCTTTCTCGTGTGCTGCTGAGTGTATACGTAATGGCCAAGCGGTGGCAATCAACTGCTGCTGCTGCTGCTTCGCGCAGCTTTGGATTCTCACGGCTTGTACTACTTGCAATGTTATATGACTTGCTGAGAAAGAGAGAGGGAAAGAGAACACGTGACGAATTTTGAAAGGCTTGTAGTGTTGTTGTCGTCGTTCAAGTACTTGGGAATGCGTCTTGCGAAGAAGATGGAGAATTATGGCTTTGTGTATAAATGTGTACATAAAGTGAATTTTTTTTATTCGGTTATATGGATTCTGTTAGAGAATAATGTTGGATACCTATATGTGTGAGGAAAAGGAAAAGCTGAAAATTTATTTTCTTTGTTGAAGTTTGATAACAATACATTGAAAATTTTGTTAAGGATTCGACTACTAGTAAAAAAAAAGAAAGAAAAATGAAAAATAAAAGAATAAAGTGACAAATGCTTAAAGGAACACGAAAAAGATTACCGGCATTAAGTTCATTTTAGCTTAAGGTGTCAGAAGAATCGAGTAAAAAATAGCGTCGAGTTTTTTCGTCACCTGGACAGACAAGAACAAAAAAAAAAAAAAAAAAACAAAAAATTTATAAAAAAACAAAAAAAAAAAAAAAAAAAAAAAAAAAAAAAAAAACGAAGACTGAATCAAATAGTGTAAAAGAGTGATGTAAACAACCTCTCCTGTACGAATCGTCTTATACTCACCAGACTCATCATCGTCTTTTCTCTCACCTTTCGTTTAATCTCACCTATCATCATCATCATCATCCCTCGTCTTTCGTTTTTTTTTTCTACACCCACAGACTAAGAAACCAAGGACGTCAAACTCTTCGCACGTGGCTCTTTTTTTTCATCCACCTAAGAAAAGTTTTCTTTCTTATACCCCCAAAAAAAAGATGTATCAGTTGGTCGTAAAATCCCTTGAAAAATTGCGTGTGATAATTTTTTTGCGTCAACAAGATCCTATAGAGAAATAAAAAAAAATAAAGGTAAGACACGACTTTTGTCTTGCTATAGGTATACCTATATTGTAGTTAACTCTTCGACCTCGGTGTGATATTGTGTGCTTGGGTACTTGTGTCTTTTTATTACAGCTATTTTTAGCCGCAACTCAATGAGGCAGCAGCGGGAGAGAAAGGAAGGTGAGAGAGAAGGGGAACCCCCCTCGAGCTTTTGTTTATCGACGAGCTAATGAGCTTGTGCTTGAGCCTAGAAGGTCTTTTAATTGCTGTAATGAGGTCTTAAACGCTTCGTTCAAGACACACAATATTTGAAAAAAAAAAATTTTTATTGACTTAATGTTAGTTTTACGAGTTTTACAAACTATTTTCATCCTTGTTATTTATAAGATCCTAACACGACAGTAATACCATACAAAATATTTTAAATTTTCTTTAATAATTAAAATCTATTAAATAAACTTTATTTACCAATCACAAAAAATTCAATGAAAATAAAAATAGTTTTTAAAAACACAACATCCATCATTTAAGCTCTCCTAACGCAAAAATTCCATTTGACTAACTCACAATCCATTCCACAACACACAAGCTTTACAAGCCGTTAATCGCCGAGAAAATAAAAAAAAAAAAACAAATTTCTGTTTTAACCCAGTAAAAGCCGTAAAACAAAAACACCAACTCCAACAAAAAAAGCTCTTTTTTCACCCCTTTATCCCCCTCATCTCTGGACACATTTTACTTTGAAAAAATCCTGGCCACAAACATTTACCATTCACATTTTCACAGTAATAGCATCAATAGAGAGAGAGAGAGAGTATAGGTGTGAAATCATAGGTAGGAGATTGGTTGGTTGGTGTGTGCGTCATCGAAAATTAACGCGCTTTCATCCAGCTGTGGTTGATATACCAAGTATATATATCGAGGAGGGCTGCATATATACCAAACCGGAACTCGGGTATAAGCATAAGAGAGGGGGAGGGGGGGTGATGGGAGGAATGATGGTCGCTCGAGGGTACGTACACGGTACACGCAGGGGAATGGGAAGGGACAAACGGACGCTTTATAATTTAGCGGCAGTTCGGACACGCTCAATTACAGACGTTAACGGGCCGGCACTCTCTCTGCAGCTCTGATGCTCCGCTCTCAGCGTCCAGGGAACACTGCATAGCCTCCAGGCTCTCTCTCTCTCTCTCTCTCTCTGCTGTTGCTACTGTATGTTACGGTCCACAGGCTACTTCGGGATATGGGTGCTAAGTCCATTTTCTTTGCTTGAAGTGAGAGAGAGAGAGAGAGAGAGAGAGTGAACCTCGGCCTGTCTAGTCAGCTGATGCAAATTCGCTGTGAGATGAATAAATGATGCGCGAGCTTTGTACCGATCTGTCTTGATTTGGTATATCTGGGTCGGAATATACTATACTCTCTTCCTCTTTCTATCACTGACACACCAGAAGTATCTATACTCTACTGTATAAACACATTCTTGACACTACATTGTCGGAAATTACAAAAAGATGGATCAGACTATTTTTATGAGGCTTGATTTTTTTTTTGTTATGTGCTCGCGAATATATAATGGCAAAAATGCAGTTTTATTTTTATATCGATTGATTGATTGATTGATTGATTGATTGATTGATTGATTGTAGGAAGAAGGTGGTATATATACCAATTTTTAATGTTACGCCCTAAAAATGTGAATCATAGAATATTCTATTTTAAATAGTAGATATCAATGAAAGAGAAAATTTTATATCGATATCATTGACGATCATTTCAAATCAAGTAACGATAAAAGAAAGAAAAAAAAATAATAAAAGGACGATTGCGGAAAATAAAAAATAAAAGAAAAGAAGATCAATTCAGACAAGTTTTTCTGTAAAAGCATCCGGCTCTTTCAAGTTAATTAATAGACGTTTTTCCGTCGTCAACCACCACTAACACCAGTATATCTACCACGACTATCACTACCAAGGCCTATAATATATTAAGAAAAATTATTTTTAACTCTCACCTGCATTTCTCACCCTCGGGCTAATTTACTTCTCTTCTACCTCTAGTCTCTCTCTCTATTTCTTTCCCTTAAACTTTACCACCCCTTCAAGCTATATTCACAGTACGATATTCCGTGGACTACTTTTACGAGGCCAAAGTAATGGGCTCTCTCTTTCTCTCGCTTTCTCTCTTATACGACCCAATCGTCGCTTTTCCCGTTTATTATTCCCAGCGATATCAGCGATTATTATCGGCGGCCGTTCAATCCCTTTCATGGACTCTCTCTACTCTACTCTACTCTACTCTATCCTCCACTTTCTACTTGCTTCATTTTACCTTTCTTTCTTTCTTTCTTTCTTATATATACTTATATTCTATCCTCCTCTTTATTTCTATCTTATTCTGACTTTTTTTTCTTTCTTTCTCTCTTTGGGGGTAATTTTCTGCTATAGATAAGAGATAAGAGCAGGGCTTTACGCTCATTAAACTATATAGCGAGAAAGGCTGCTACTGCTGCTACTGCTACTGTGATCCTTTGCGATTCGCAACTTTTTAATCGAGTTCAAGGGTGTGTTGGTTTCGAGAGCTTTAGAGAATATAGAGACTCAATTGTAACTGGAAAAAAAAAATTGTACTTATATTTTTTTTTCTTTCTTTTATTTTTTTGTTGAATAAGCTGTTTTCGAAATCACTTCGATTTAAGAAACAATGCTATTATTATTGCTTATTCAAGTGATAAGTTTGAAGTTCGGTTTATTATATCAAACGTAAATTAAATGTTATATTTTTTAATTATTAATTAAATTTTATTTTTAAATGTTATGTTTTATACTGAAATCAATAATTTGTTATACTGTCCTAGAAACATCAATTACACGAGTTTCAATATAAAAAAAAGAAAAAAAAATATCGTTCTCTCATTAATTTATCTTCGACGACTGATTAGTTACAAAAACAGAATACATACGTAAAAAAAATCGTTAACTTGTGTAAGAGTTAAACAGCAAGTATGCAATTACGTCATGCATTCATGACGTAATTGTCTCATAAAGCAATCGAGTATATACACAAACGTAATGTAATCAATTTCTCGACAAGTATACTAAAGCCTTTTCATTAATTTTTTTGTTTTGTTTTGTTTATGTACATAAAGAAGATAATAATGAAAAAATAAAATACATTTTAAGTTTTAGTCGCTTGATGAGCATTACTTTATTTTATTATATCACTAATTTCGCAATCCCTGCAAGTCTTTAAAAATAATCATTCAGAATTAAATATAATTTATACTCTCATCCTATCGAAACTTCCTGTCAATTTTTACTCTCTGCTACATAAAATACAGAATAATCGAAAATAAATTCATTTCCCGCTTCTCAATTTCGTATATAATTCGTAATACATACATCCTTTTCATAAAATTATCATATCGATAAGTCATTTTATAAACAAATTTAAAAGTGATAATCATCATCATCATGATTTTTCAATTATTCCAGTCTGCAAATTCGCACATGAGCTTTATAACATATATAATATCATCTCATGCTGTCACGTTTATATCCCGTCAATTCCACTTGTATACACACACACATACAAAACGTAGTTGCAGTCACACAACGACGATAAAAAATAAAAAAAAAAAGGGCGGAATAAAACTAGGTAGCGCGCCCTACTCGCGAAACGCGGCCGACGTTAAAGCCACGAGATGATGATGAGAAGGAGGAGGAGGAAAGTGGAAAGGAGGGGGGATAAGCTAACGACGCCTGTGCGCGTTTGCCGGGACAAAAAAAAAGCGCGGAGAGGAAGAAAAAGAAGGTAGAGAGAAAGAGCGGAAGCGAGGAGACGTGCTCGTCGTGCGGCTCTCGCCTTATTAGAGACGGTTCCATATCGCTCTCTGGTTTGGTATAACGACTCGGAGGTAGAAGCAGCAGCAGCTACTACTTTTCTTTCTTTTCTTGCGCTTAGCGTATAACGCTAGCCCTCTTTAATGCGCAATGTGCCAGAAGGAGAGAGAAAATGAGAGTATAACTGCGGTATATATAGAGAGCTTTTCCTGCAGTGTAGATTTTTATTTCTTTTCTTTTCTACTTTTTTTTTTTTTTTTTTTTTTTTTAGGATGGAGAAAGAGAAAGAGAGAGAGAGAGAGAGCTCGTTTGTGTTATTGAACGGCCGATAAGGGCGTTTTCGTTACGACGGTTGCACCTTCTCTCTCTCTTGGGCGCGCGAGTACAAGTGCCGCGAGTGTGCGGCCTCGAGAGAGAGCGGAGCTTTAATTAAGAGAGCGGATACGGCTGTAATTGAGTCTTATTTCCGTTTAACGTACCTCGAAGATTCGATGAGATAATTATGTTGTTGTTATTGTTGTTGTTGTTGTTAGGGAAGAGAATCTTGTGGTTTTATATCTTGTATATCAGATACTGATCGTCGTTGATATATTGCTGAAAAATTTGTTTTTACAGGCGAATAAATATCGTGGAAAAATATTGTTTTGATATATTGCGTGTTGTGTTGTGGTTCTTAGTCCAAGTATAAAATAGAAAAAAAAATATGATAAATAATAATATACTTTCTTGTCTTTATTATTTTTTTTTTATTCTTTCCATCGTGAAATTCGTATATAGGCGAATTCTGTCAGAAGCAGAAAAAAGAAAGAAAACTTGAGAAATAAAGGTTCTCGAACTCCTTCAGCACGTCTCTCTCTCTCTTTCTCCTTTACTCTCGGTATCACTCCTATTTTGTCAATTATTTATCTCAGCATCGAGCTATATCGACATCTCTCGAGCCTCTAGAGACTTTCCGAGCTTCGTAGGAAAAGAAAGAAAAAAAGCTCAGGCGCTACTAGAAAGAAAAGAGAGAAAGAGAAAACTACACGTGGAAGTGAAAAAGATGATGGGAGAGAGATGAGGGAGAGCAAGGTTGCTGCTGGTGGGATATAGCAAACGACGCATCATACCCAGAGAACAGCCACGTTGACCCGGTTATATCCAGTCCAATTGGCGCCTGATATTCGCTCCTCTATCCCCCGCCCCCCTCCTTTTTATTTTTTCCCTCGCCCGCGATTCCAGCCATCACGATGAACTTATACGCGACCGCACTTCTACGACCGCAAGCTCAACCTGATATTATTTCTAGATCAAACTCACGATAATAATGCCTTGAATTTTTTTTTTTAAGTTGATAATTGGTCAGAATGATCAATGAATACAATTAAGCTCGGTTATATTAATTTTCCATGCTTAAAATTTCTTAAGAAGTTTAAATTTTTAATTTTAATAGATATGTGTCATATTAAAAAAGAAAAATAGCGTATTCATGTCGCAACAAATCATAATTATAGTATAAACTTAAAGCTTGTATTATACACGTATAGACAAGTATAAAGCTTCTTAACCGACTAACAAACCACGACTCCGATATTTCAACACATCACCACAGCTATATATACATATATGAGCTTCTGAGTAAGGTTCAATTTTCGTTCGATCCAAAACTTCGGCATTGAAGTTAAGCTATATAGATATGCATCTTCCTCGCATCTACTTTCCTTATATACTCACTCACTCACTCCTTCGCTTCATCTCGTCGAGTAAACACAGCCGATATACGCTCGTCTGGTTGCATGAAGCTTTCGTCTTGACGATATAACCGTGTGTCTTGATACTATGGGCTTGTACTTGATCACCTCCTGACCGCTTTATTATACGAAGAAGCGGAAGGGTCTCGCTTTGAGGTTGTCTTCAAGCGTGACGGATTTTCGGTTGCCGGCTTTTACTTTGATATATATAGGTACGTTAAAGCGTTTCTCAAGTCTTGTTTACTTCATGTCTAAAATTTATTTTATTTTTGTTTTTTTCAAGAATTTTGAAAAATTTTTTGGTTTAAAGTTTTATATTATTGCATGCACGTATACTGTTTTAAAAGTTTGATTAAAATTAAACTATAAATTATAAACACTGATAAATTTGGTCAATTTATTTTGATCAATTATTTTTTCTTGGTTTTCAAACTTATTTGAAAATAAACAAGAAACTCTCATAAGAAAACAACAAATTCTTTTGAGATTCGTATTTTAGATAAAACGGAAGAACAGAAACAAAAAGATCGTCTCAATTAAGAAAACCTTTGTCAATCGAATATAATCTCTTGACAATTCAAAACTTTAACTTGTGAAAATTCATGCCACTTACCAATAATTCAATCTCTGATACGCGAATCAGTCAAAAGAAGAGAAAAAAAATTCAGCACGCTTGCCTTATATCGATATACACGTCCATACTGTCAGCCATATTCACAAAAAGTTGTCGCGTCGACTTTTACCCAAAATTATATATCCGGTGCCTCCAAAGATATAGCTATATATGTATATAAAGAAGACACCATTTGTCAAGGTGTCCGTATACTTCCGTACCTTGCTGCTTATATATACAACATATATATAGCGTATGAGCTTGCAATAGGTACATCTATCTTACGTGTATGCGTGTGTGTGTGTGTGTGTGTGTATATGTATGTCTGCTGCAAGTCCGACAAGCACCACTTTTTCCTTAGCTTTTCCCCCATAGTCAGTTCGTGCCCAGGCGAATAATTTGTAGATAGCCTGTAATTTTTTGCTTCTTCTTCTTCTATACATCCTCGCGAGCTTGCAAGCTCACACCATGATGATAAAAAGTATAACGCAAGTGATAAGCATCGTTGTTGTCATTGTTTAATATACATACACGTATATACCATACAGTACTCTTTTAATCTCGTTCGATACCAAACTCGTCTTACTCCAATGAAAAATTTTTTGTTGTAATCCAATCACTCCTTTAAATCAGCGTCTCAGAGTCGAATGCTCTTTCTCCTTGCACACGACGCACTACGAGCTGACATTATAGTAGCTTAAGCTTCTGAATTGTCGTATTATATCTTCGTTTGAGTACTAGCCATTCTTGCGTGAACAATAATAAGCCTCAACGGCCACTTCGGTCTCTCTCTTTCTCTCTCTTCCTTTCCATTTTCCATCGGTTAAACCACGTTCTAGCTCACTTTGTGTATGTATAAGAGAGTACGAGCGAATGGATGGTGGCGCTTGCGCTCGGCCACTTTCTCCTAAGGTATAGTCTCTCTCGCAGAGTATCTCGAGATGAAACTGAAAAGGAGAGAGAGAAAGAGAATGGAACGAAGAGTGTCCCAGAAGGGAAATGAGAGTCGAAGAGCGCTGACGTTGTTGGACCGGGGCGCATATCTGCATAGTCAAACCTTGCCTATTCTCCTATTCTCTCTCTCTCTCTCTCTCGGCTATTGCCCTTTATTTACCTATAAGCGTCGAAGTTACTTTTCTACTTTTATACCTTACTTAGCTTTTTCTTTCTACTCTACCTTTTTTCACAATAGTTTTCTCGTTTTTTTATGCTTACGACTGAGATTATTGAATCTCTATAGACAATTGAATTATAATGAATCAAAGTATTTTAAAAAGATTTTATTGATGCTACAATTATTTATGGTGTATTAGTTACGTTAGATTATTTCAATTGGAAGTTATAAAATCTAAGTGTGTGAATTACTTGATAAAATTATTAAAAATAATTCAAAATGTCACGTTAAGAAAATAAAATATTTTGCTTATCGTAAGAGCCTGAACATTTATGCATTATGATAATAACGTATATCAATATTATTCTTCGTATTTGAAAACATTTTTTTCAAGCTGAAATTTTTGTTTGTAAATTTCCAGGTCAAGAAACTTGTAGTTTGAAAAAATAATAAAAAAAACATTTGCAAGATTAAACAAATTTTGACTAAAATGTAACTTATTCTTAACATTCCAGTAGCTTTAGATTTTTATGCTCTATAAATTCATTTTTAATCTACTCAGAATTTAAAATTTTTGTACATTCTTTATAATACTAAATCAATAGCACTACACATTAAATGCTTTAAGATAAAATAATTTTTATTTAAAAAGACAGATTAATTTAAAATATCGCGTACGTGACTCTAAATAATTTACGTGTCATAGCATAGGTCGACTTAAACTTCTTTCTCTCTAAATAAAATTCCAAAACTTCAACCCTTCAAGCCCTCAGACAGAAAAAATTAACACTTTCCCTTATCGCTTGCTCCTCCTTAGTCATCCATTCGGTCTCGGCTAAGCACTAGCTCCCCTTTTCCCCACGTCTTCTTTGCATCTCTTGGGGATCTTAAAAGCTGCGGGGGTACAAGTGAGGAAGAGGTTCTCTCTCACGGCCTCCCAAGATCCCCTCGAGCACTGCAGCATAGCGCGCCAAATGGGGCGGCTGGGATAAAAAGACTGAGTTGGAAGAGTTGGCTTGGCTGCGGCATTTCTTTTTTCTCTGTACCCAAGTTTTTGGGCTTCTTCGTTTTTCTTTTTTTTTCTTTCTTTTTTACCTAGTTAAATCTTTGAGATGGATGGAAAATGAGTCGTGTAATTCATGTGGAGCCACTTGTTATTCGTGAAATATAAAAGTATGAAAGAATTTATTTTTCTGATTGAGAAATCAATTTAAATGATATGCTGAAACGAATTGACTAAAAGTGAAATGAAAAAATAAATGGACGTCGAGTATCAGAGAGAATTTTACCTGTAAACCTATTAATTAAAAGTTTGAGAATATATTATTACAACATATACAAATTATTCATGTAGATAAGCATAGGATGTTGGGAAAAATAATTAAAATTAATTAATTATATTCTTGTAATTTTAGCATACAAATGTGTAAGTCATTTCATTAATTACAACAATTACGAAGTTATCAGTCGCTGTTTACGTCATCCGGTTACACATTTCCATAATTATTCATTTTAATTTTCTAATTTAAACTAGCAAACAAACATAGAATACTTTATAATTTTGAAAAAAATTTTAATTATTTTTCTAATTTGTACATTAAGAGTTTTTTTTGCAATAAAAAAAATATAAAAATTATCAGTAAAAGTGTAAGTGAGCATAAAAATAAATAGCAAAAAAAAAATAAAGGATCAGAACAGTAAAAAGAACTCGGCCAATTTGTACGGATAACAAGTGTAAAAGCTCTACTAACCATACTACTATTTCCTGCTCGCATAAAGCATAAATCCACGAGTATAACGTAACAGAAAAAAAAACACTCGCCAATATTTATCTATTTTGAATCTTAAAAATTTATCTAAGCGAATTTTTTTCATAAAAACCATCATTCAAATTTTTATCGTGCTCTATTCTTTATTTTTCTTTTTGCGCAATCTCTATTCTCTTTTTTAATTCGACATTTAAAAATAAAAATAATAATAATAATAATATCGTGGTTTTGTTGCGTGGAGCGTTATTGTACGATCGCGAGAACCCATCAGAGTAGAAATTGTGGATTGGAGAGGAAATGACCTCGGAAGTGCGCCGTTGAGTTTTCCGTAGGTGATGGGGGGAGGAGAGGAAAAAGGGAAGCCCGCGTCGGTGGATGCCGGGAACGGCTGCTTTAATATAATGCCGTCGTATGGGTTTATCAACTCATGTCCGTTTATTTATTTTATTTTATTTTTTTTGTTTTCACTGTATCTTTTTATTTAACCATTTTCATTTTTAACGTCAATGCGCGTTATGACGATTTTTTTTAAGGAAATCGTATATATTACAGTTTTCAACATTAAAGGTAACGAGATAAATTATTTATGACGTTGCTTTATACGAATCGAGTTTTAACTAAACTTGGTTTCGTGTTAAATTACTTTTGCTTTAAATGCATTATGATACTTCACGAAGTAATTTTAACCTGATTTGTTTATTCGACTTTTGAATTATTTTGTCTGACTAAACGCGGATTTATACTACTGATTTTTTTTCTCACAGTAATAAAGTTGAATGAAACCCAATAACGATTACAAACTTAATCTTTATTTTTTTTTTTCAAAATCTCATATTTCGCAGCACCAATTATAACATCCACAGAAAAACTCGTCATTATTAATCTCGGCCACAGGGTAGGCTATAACGCTACTTTCCATCGTCCAGTCGAGTCTTGAAATAAAAAAAAATCGCCTACTAACAGCTGAACCGCAAAAAAAAAAATCACACGGACAATTAAGAGCGAGTGGTCCTTACTAATTTGCTCTAATTATACGCCATTCGGACCATGATAGAACTGTGTGGGTCACGTGTTTGCTTTCTGTCCTAACGCCTGGTGAACTTCTCATCCGTACAAAAAAGGAAAAAAAAAATCTCGACGACGAGAAATAAAAAGTCAGGTCTACGACGTCAACTAAAAGAGGGTTATGAACTGAATGGTTTTGTGTGCTCAATGGCATTTCAGCTAAATATATAAGGAGTAGAGGTTTGTACGCAATACTGCTTTTAGCTTTATTATTTTTCTATTTGGAGTATTATTGTTATTATTATTATAGCTCTGAGAGACTTTGACGGCTATATAAGTATACCGTTTATAATTATAACTTTTTAAGCGTTCTTCGAAGTTCTGTAATTAAAGAAGCAATTAAGTAGCAGTAAGTGTCTTTACAGTAACGCTTTCAGTTTAATATTTAATTTTCAATTTTTTTAAACATGAAACCAAAAAAAAAAGTTTAATCGACTCGTTACGAAATAACGTGAAAGTTAAAAAAAAAAGAAAAAAACGAAAAAAAAATTTATTGCAAAAACTGACCTTTAACCCTCTTTTAAATTGGAGAAAGATTAGCCTGTCTGGAAGAATGAAAGCTTAGCTTATCTCATTTTACGGTAATAAAGTATATGCGCGGCGGCCCTCCCCCCTTTTAAAGCTTTAAAGCATTGGTTTTACAAGATTTGCTAAAGTTTATTTCGCAAAGTTAAGGTATATATAGAGCTGAGTATTAAAGCTGAACGGTAAAATTTCCTGTCTCTTCCTATATATACTGTAACAATAGCAAAACTGTCAGGGGTATTAAGTTTTCCCAGCGTTAAATTATAACAGTCTTATTGCAATTAAAATTTTCTATTTATTATTGTGATGGCAGTGCATACACACAGTTACGACACAAAACACTAATCGATTAAACGTTTAAATTTGCTTATGCAAACATTACGTACAGCTGTCGAGGCTTTCTAAAATAATAAAAAAAATTATATTACCAAGACAAATTATTTTGAAAATTGATAATTCAGCATATATAATTAACTTGGAAACAAACATCAAAATTTAAACAACTCGTTAATGTCACCATTCAATTATACTTATTTATCAAATGAAAAACAAAAGTAACAAAATCGCTTTCTCTTTCTATTCCTACTTTCAGTAAGCTTCAGTATACGCTATTATAGATTAATTGCAGTATTTAAAAAACAAGTACAATCTCGCGCTTAAGTAACCAAATCAGAGAAGATAAAAAGAAGAAAAAGAAATAGAAGATATAGCAAAGAATGGGTTTTCCATTAATCGAAAAATTAAAGTAAGCACGCCACTTGAAAATAACTAAAAGAAAAAAAAAAAATAAAAGTTGTAAGAGCAGGAAAGAGAAGATCTCTTTTTCTTTTTTTATTATACCTATATTCTACAAGTAATCTGGACTCGAAGCAGCAATTATTGAGCTCTCTGTCTTTATGTGTAGTGTAGCTCCCAGATGACAAAGACACTCGCAAACGCGTAAGAGAGAATAAGTGTATAGATGAGAGGCGTTGAGTAAGAGAGTGAAAGAGAGAGCTGAGTTGCGAGGCTTGCACGAGGGAGATTACTCAAGAAAATCAGGAAACGACGTATTGTTTGAGGTCCCAAGCTACCATTGTAGAACGAGAAAGAGGAGGAGAGGAGGAGAGGAGAGGAGGGTAAAGCTCGCGAGTTTGTGAGCAAGTAAGCGAAAGAGCTGTCGGTATACGAAAAGAAAGAGTAAGGAGAGAGTAAGGGGAGAGTGAGTCTTTTCTCGGGTGCCGTTGAAGTGGGACTCGTGATTTGCTTGACTTTCTTTCTGCGTGATTTCACCGCTCGTCTCTCTCTCTCTCTCTCTTTTCTCGCGGCCATTGTTCCCTAAAGACTTACTCCTACATTCTCGTGTGCTTCTCTCAACTCTCTTTGGTAATATTGTCCGAGGGAATTACTTTTTCTTCTTCTTCTTCTTCTTCTTCTTCTTCTTCAAAATTAACGTGTCATACTAAGCATTGAATATCAAAAAAGTTTTTCAAGCGCATTATGATGTGATATATTAAAAGGAGGAAACAAAAACAAGTTAAAATATAACGTATGTAAATAGGTACTCTGTGATTTTTTAAAAACGATCTGTGTTTCACTCTACTACACGTATACATTATAGAAAAAAGAAAAAAAGAATGAAGCATAACAACAATGATATGCGTTAACAAGAGTATAGTGATAAACAGTCAAGTGAAAATCGTTGGAATCGGTGTCTTGTGAAAAAGCAATTTGCGAACGAAGACGGTCTAATTACCTAAACAAGAGCCAGAGAACGAGGATGAGGGTCGATCGAAGGGGTTTTGGAGAAGTAGGAGGAAGAGGATGAGGGGGTGGGGGGGGGGGGGGAGAAGGGAAACGGAGTGAGAACAAAAGAGCGGAATAAAAAAGAAGAAGTCGTCTCGTGGCGTCGTTCGCGTGTGAGTGTGAGAGAGATAAAGGGAAAGAAAGGGTGAAAGAGAGAAAAAGAGAGAGAGAGAAAGAGAGAGAACTAAAGCCAGAGAATTAGGTCAGCTAGTTTGGAGTGGGTGCTTCAGGTATCTAACCTACTAGTTACCAGTCTACCTCCCCTCCTCCCCCTCCTACCCCCTCTTCCACATACCGTTTCTCACTCCCTTATATACCTACCCCCAACTCGCTCTCAATCTCACCGTATAGTATAGCATAGCCAGGCCTTTAGTTCTCTCTCTCTCTCTCTTTCTTCCGCGCGCCCTTCGTCGCTCGCAGTTAACTCTCGCACACGTACAAGAAACTGGAGGGCCGAAAGAAAGAGAGAAAGAGAGGGAGAGAGAAGAGGGTGCTTATAAATGTATATATATATATGCTCGGCTGCTACTACGATACTAAAGACTGTGCGGCTTGCCTTCGACTTGATGCTACTGCAACTGCTCTCTCTCTCTCTCTCTTTTTCACTGAAAGACATCCATTTTTTTTTCTTTTCTTTAGTTTTTACTGTTTCTCAATCTCTCCTTTTCTCTCTCTCTTTTTCTTTTTTTCTTTCTTTGTTATCGTCTTTTTACTTTATATATTCTTATTTTTTTTCTTTTTCTTTTTTAGCATCTTGAAAATTCTTTTATTTTTAATGATGAGCAAAGTCTTATGCTTGAAGATTATTAATAGGTATATCGAGTGAGCTTAACATTGATGTAGGATTAATAAATTTCTATTATTTTTTTTTTTTCTACAAAAGTATCAATTTTATCATGATTTTACAATTATTACGATACTATAGACAATTTACTGTATAAAATTTTAAAATAATAATTTCAATTTTTTTTTTATGATCATCAATTATAAAAATAAAAATCACAATTCACGCAAACGTATAATTATCGCGACTATTCGTTAAATAATAAACATTTCGAAAATAAAAACAAAGCCACACGATTTCATCTCACAATTACCTACATATATAGTCGAGTTCACATACTTTAACCAAGCATTGATTTCAACCCTGTTCCCTGTCCATCCATCCATCTTTCCCTATATAATACATCTGAAAATCCTGAGTATACCACTATACTGCAGTAAATAAGTCCAAGCCTTTATACCAAACCTTCGCGTTAAAGCCCAGCAGCCTTGGAAATCTCTCTCTCTTTTCTCTCTCGAGTAAAAGCTCAGCGCAAGCTTCGTTCGAAAAGCTTTGACGATTCCGTCTTGTCGACCAGTCATGCATCGTGGGATTGGCCCTCACAAGAGCTGCTGCTGCTGTCACCGAACTTAGGCCCTAAGAGCTCCTCCCTTTCTTCTCTTTTCTCTCTTTCTCACCCTACGCTTTTCAACTTTACCGCTATCACCAGCAACGTTGCTGTATATCGTGAATGTATCACGTTTTCCAGTTGGCTCAGCTTACACGTTTCAGGAGGGTCGATCGATCATACTATACGCTTTTGAAATGCTGCTACTGCTGCTCGGGATGCTTTGGATTTTCTTTTACCTTTGCTTTAACCTGGTATAAGGGGGGCCTTGATGCGGAGAGATAGAAGATTACAAGCTGATGCATGTATATGTTTTGATGTAAAGGCTTTTTTTTTTATTTTTCGGCTTTATTTTTAGAAATATTTGAGGAAATAGTGGCTTGTTTGTCTCGTGATTTGTCAGTTGATATATCTATCTATCTATACATTTATCTTTGTTGGTTATTTTGTTGTATGATGTGGCAGTGAAGTGTACATATTTCTGATAATGTAGAACATACACAAAAGATATCAATAAGCCTGTTATGTTTGAATATTTTATATTAAAGATGATAAATTCATTTAACGGACGTGCGTATGATCCTATATACATGCTTTAATCGTAAAATGCAAAATATATATTATATTATGTATCAAAGCACGGATATTTTTAATGAACTTTAAATATTAATCAGAAATTTACGTTTGGCAAGCTTATCCGGTGACTTTTAATTAATCGAGTAACGAACTAACACACACATACACACCCACACACACGCTGTATACTGTACATGTTGTGAAAAGCTAGATATGGAAATAACTGAATAAAAAAAAAATATAATAAAAAAAAAGGAGATTCCAATATCAACATAAGCTCTGTTTATGAGACTGTTGATCAATGGATAATTAAATATAAGCGAAAATTACGTATTAACAGTGAGTGTGTTTGTGGCTTAAATAGACCGCAATATGATTTACCAATATATCGAACCATATAATATATACATACATGTTACCTATCTTACTCTATACATTGTAAATACAGATAGATAGACATCATTTACGAAACCACCGAAAATTTCAATCTAACGTAAATAGAAAATGAAAGAGAAATAAATAAAAAAAAATCGAAAAAAACAAATTCAGGAAGAAAAAAAAAGCTCTAGTGAAAATAACCCCTAGGCCAAACACTCCATTAAACTCTACTAGCAGTATATATACAAACCAACTAAAACGAAGAAGAAACTCGTACATTTCCGTATACAAACAAGACTCCAAAATGAAAGTGGGTAAAATAGTGGAAGGAGATAGATGCGTATTGAGAGAAGCAATCTATCGAAGCGCGAGTAGTAGTAGTAGTAGTATATACAGAGACATCAAAAACCGCTGCTCTAGCTACTGTAGCACCTAAAACAAACGAGCTATAGGTATCTCTCTCTCTCTCTCTCTCTCTCTCTCTCTCTCTCTCTTGCATGTATACATACTCACTTTTCTATATGCGGAAACTCACATACACACTTACCCATCCCTTTATACACACACATGTATATATATTTTGTGTAACGTGAAGGGAGTAAAGGGTACATAGATATAGTACTATACCTATATACAAAGAGAGAGAGAGAGAGAGAGTGTGCTTAAGCAAGGTGGGCGTCAACTTGCATCGGCTTAACGGCCCGCGCTACGTTATACGCTATATACACCCTCGTAAAGCCGCGCGGAGAGAGAAGCGGGACCCGCATCCTCAATCAAGTTTCCTAGAGACTGCAGCAGCTGAGGAAGGGAGGAATAAGAGGAAGAGGAGGTTTCTCGTTCGCGCGAACTGTAGTGTAGAGATCGGTTATATATACGGCTGACTCGTAGCTATTGCCCTTTCCCTATATACGCAAGCTCTTCATGGAAGAAAAGGATGAACTAGCGAATTTTGATCTCAATTGTGGTTATTGCTTTAAAAAAAAAATATTTATAGGTACTTGATGGTTTTCTGTGGAATGTAAATAAGTGTAGAACTAATGAGTTTTATTATGTTGAGATATGAGATTATGATAAATTGTTTTGTTTTAATGTTTTGTCTCAACTGTTTTATAAATCAAATGAGATTTGAAAGTGTATTGGGTGTCGATATGCGTTAAAAATTCATTACAGATATATACATACAATTGTGTCAATGATTTTCAAAGCTGAGGCATATAGACTTAATTCGGTCTCGATTTAATGCGACGAGACATTGGCTTAACCAAGACAATTAAAAAGGGAAGGGGATATAAGGTACTTCCAGAGACTCATTTATCAGTTAAAAGAGGTGTGTAAGAGAGAAAGAGAGAGAGAAAAGCTGCGGGGGCTCTAAACTTTACTTTACACCTCATCCCTCTTCTTCTCTCGTCGTCTTTCCTCGTGCCTGATAAGCCATCGATCCATGCAGCTCTACTGCTATGCAGTAGCAGCAGCAGCAGCAGGTCGCTACTCTTACTTACCCTCACTCTCTCTCTCTCTTTCGAGATGAAAACAATTTCCATCGACGGCCATTTCGCCGTGAGCCCTAATAAAATACCGGATATTCGAAAATGAGCGTTGCCTTGATGCTAAAGGAGCTAGTAGAGAAGAGAGAGAGAGAGAGAGATATGGTGTATATATAAATTGATGTTATCGCTAGTCCTATTTCTTCGATATACTCTTATAATTAAATTCAAATAGCTTGATGTATTTAAATTTGTAAAATAGCAAAGTTTTTTTTTCTATTATTAAATAATAGTCAAATTAATGTTAATCTTATGATTTGTGCTCTAGGTTCTTATAAAATACATTTTATTTTATTTTTTAATTTTTTAATTTTGTAAATTGTCTCATTTATAATATGACTCTAAAGTTTGTAAAATCGCCCGGGTACCGAGAAAAAAAGCTGGTAAGATTATATACGAAAGTCTGCTGTTATACAAGTTCCTTTACTAGTATAAAAAAAAGAAAGAAAAAAGAAAGTGTAAAGTGTAAAGTGTAAAAGCTGTAGTTTTCTCTTCAAAGCTTATAAATAGAAGTATAGCGCAGCCAGAAACTTATGTTCATTTACTTCACTGGAAAATATATATTCTATTAAAAAAAAAAAAACGTGCTTAAAAAAAAGTTTACGGTTAATACTCAAAACGTTGAACTTTTATACACACTTATTAAAAACGTCGTAGTTTCAACTTTATATTTACATAAACATTTACGACGTGTGTAATTGACCGTCGCAAGAATATTTACAAGTGGTTCAGAGCCAAAATCAGACTAGTTGGTCTCGAAAACGAGTGGAGTCTGAAAGTGGCTCGCTTTCATTTGTGCAGGTGGTTCAGAGTCAGAATCAGACTACTAGGTCTCGAAAATGATTGTAATTTCTCGAAGTCCAAAAGAAAATCGTAGTTCTTGACTTTTTACAGATCTTCAATGATCTTCAACAAGTCGTACAATCCAATCGCCACTCCTCTGCCAGTTCCTTCTTCATCTGCAACTAGCTATAAGCATACGTGAAAACTCGCGCTCTACAGGATCGAGCTCCTTTTTTCTCCTCCTAACTCCTCGTATATAGTTTACACGGTCGAAGAGAATCGGGTCAGCGCTCGACTCTTCTCCAACGTTGGATTCATTGCCCCTCAGCGCGCACGTGCCCTGCGCCGCTGCTGCTGCTTCTGCTCTGAGCTATCTGCCCCGGGACTACCTTACTATATATACATGTAGGGTATATATATAGTATACAGACCTCGATATCTCGTTTCTTTTTCTTACTTTTCTATAGCTGGACGAGAACTTTCAATTTTGCTGTTGGACCATTCCCTTTCTTCGCGCGCGAGCAAGCCTGATCTTTCTTATATTTATGGCCCTGGATTTTTCGCGGCTTGTGGATTCGGATACCCTTTGGTATTCGAATCTTGTATGCTACTCGACTACGAATTTCAATTGCGCAAGATGTCAGTTGGAGTTGGATGTACTATATATAATGTGGGTATGTTTTGAATGGAAATATTGATACGAAGTGTTATTCTATAGGTAAAATCTTTTTTTTTTTTTGGAGTGAATTGATTATACGAATTCTTTTTTTTTATTGAATGTGTTTTTACTTTTTTTTTGTGCGGTTGAAATAAGAAATGTCAAATCATTTAAGATTAATTTATGCCTAACTGTAAGAATTAGTACGTGAGATACAATTTGAATAACGTTAGGCAAATTTTCAGTAGTATAAGTCAACGTATGTGGAGACGTTCAACGAAGTAATCTTCGATATAGTAACTTTTTTTTTTCGCTGCTTTAAAAAAAAAAAATGTGTAGACAAAATAAGTATAATACTTACATTAAAACGTCAAGAATAATATACCTATTTTAGATGCAGCTCAGGTATTTCAGATTAGACGAAAGTTTCCACGTGACGTGGAAATTGAAATAAAAAGACCGGAAAAAAGTTGGTAGTAGCTACTATAAGAGGAAGTGAAGAGATGAAGGGGGAGGAGGGGATTGAGGTAAAAGAAATGAAACAACGAAGTCACGAAATGAAAAGGATGCACTACGGAGCGCGAGAGATATGGAAAGCGGAGGCGAGTATAAGTACAGCGATGCGAAGAATGCCCCCCCCCCCACCCCAGTCATGTGGGTGGAAAAGAAGAGAGAGAGAGAGAAAAAAGAGTAGCGGCGGAACAATGAGAACACAACTAGACCGTGTGAAGTGCAATATTTCTAGCAGTTCGCCTACTCCTTCCTCTCTCTCTCTCTCTCTCTCTCTCTTTCACTATACGCTCCCCACCTCTTCTACTATTCTACCTGCTACCCCCCACCTTTATCCCTCCTACTCACTACTTTCGTACCAGAGCCGACCTTTTGCTCTCTTTGCTCGTCTTTGCTCATTCTCTTTCTTTCTCTTTCTATTTTTTCTTTTCCACTTATTTCTGTCTGTAATCCTTGGAAGAGTACGTAAGTCGATAAGATGAAAAAAAAGAGAGAGAGAAGAGAAAAGAAAAGGAGAAAAGACTGCGTATTTTTATTGATCGATAGTTTGAAGAATTCTTTCTTTCTTTCTTTCTTTCTCTTTTTTTTTGGTGAAGAAAGAAGAGGGATAGGGAAACTTTTTCAGGCTTTTCTCTTGCTTGGCCTTTAGAATTTTTATATATTTCAAATGAAATTTTCTCGATCTGCTAATAATACTAGGTTTTACAATATTATTTTTTCTTCTCTTCCTTGAAATCTTATTATTAGGTATTTTTTAATCCAATTTTAACAAGATATCTATTTACAACGACGATTATTCTTATTAAATATCAGTATATCATTTATCATAATCAAAGATAATTTAAAATTTTTTAAAACGTCAATAATCAATCAAACGACATTTTCCAACTAAGAGGTGCTTAACCTCCTTCAGACATTTTCACCACAAGGATATTTAATTTGAAACAGTAGGCGTCCAGAGGGACAGATAAAAAGCCGTTATAAAAAATGCAATAGGAAAATGAAAAGAAGGATAAAAAAAGAGAGAGCTTGGTTTTATAAAGGAGGCATTTTATTGCGTGAAAACACAACGCAGGAGTAAAAGAAGGCAAAGTAAAGAGAGAGAGAAATAAAGGTAAAAGACAGTGTAACCTCCCTAGGCAGTGCTACATACCGTTATTCCGCGTCGTCCTCTGCCACGTGCGTCTTTGCAGTTACGTAGCAAAAGTCCTTTTCTCTTATTTCTCTTTGTGTTTTTCTTTATTTTTCCACGTTCTTATTAACATTTCTTTTGTGAGAATGAAAGACACTCTACGTCTTCCTCTTCTTTTTTTTTTTTATTCTTCGATATTTTTAATTTCTTTTGCCTTACTTTGTCTATCTTTCTCTCTCTCTCTCTCTCTCTCTCTCTCTCTTACGTCGTTGTCTTCGACGCTTTTTCGTTGTCTCCCATTTGAATATACTTTGAGCGTTTTTTTTTCAACATCTGCCATCTCCATCTCTTTTCTCACGTTTAAAGCTCTTTTTCTTGGAAAATTGCACTGTTATCAGTTTCAACTGGGACTTATTTTTTCAAACTCGATTCTTCTTACTTATTTGCATTAAATGATGCTTATTTTTCGTACCAAACTTAGTTTAAAAATGTTTTTTCAAAGTAGTGAAAAAATTTGCAAAAAGGCTAATTTAAAATGATTGTTACGAATAAAAATAATAAATAAATTAATTAATTTAATTATATAAAAAGTTGAGAAATGAAATAATCGTTATTTATCGTATTGCTTTGTTTTGTTTTTTTTTACATAAAAAAAAAAATAGGAGGCGTATAGAAAATGGGTGTGCAGCTCCCTGGTGCCTTACTTTGCTCATGGGGGACCGCTGGACCTGGAGCCCTCGGAGGAGTCTTGGACGGGCCGGAGAATACGGCCCTGCCGATCTTTATGCCAATCCGTGGAACAACGCTGTCCCTATCTACTTCCGGGAGACCGTGCGCCTGCATACCCTACGCAATACGCCGGTGAACCTACCTTTCTTTGTCAAGGTAAGATATATATAATATCAAAGTTTTTTTTCATTATTATTATTATTATTATTTTTTAATGAATTGCGGTTAGATTATTTGGATACATTTACAAAGCCGTTGTAATAATTTAATTTCAACAACTGTGCTTTTATAATCCAAGTTGAGTAAGATAATACTTTGCCTCAAATTCAGAGATACGAGTCTCGTTAAAAAAAAAAAAAATTGGATTATAATTAAAAGTTGGCTCTTCTCTTTTATGATCAATGGCCTACTTTTATAACTTTAGTAGATATCATATTAAAATCTGAAAATGAGAACTTTTTGTGTATCTATATTGCATAGATTATCAAAGCTCAGTTTTTAAAATAATATAAGCTTATCTTTACGTACTACATATATTTTATCATTTTTTTTATAATAAAAATTAAGTGAGCATATTTAATGCACAACGATGCTTTAACTATTTTAAAGTTGATTATTAATTAATGTCAAACGTAAATTTGTTAAAGTGTAAAGTTAATAGCTTGAAGCAATAAAATAAAGCTTGAAGTAAAATTTTTGCTAAGCTTTTAAAAAAGTTGGCAAGATAAAAGTACATGGGTAAAAAAAAAGCGATGATTAAAAAAAAAAAGAATTTAAACTTGCTTGAATTATTAGCCTGTAAGGCATACAAGTAGACAACAGCTTTCTTCTCACTCTTTAGCTTCTTAAGAAAAGTTCACCACAAGTGGGTCTTGTGTGATATACTTCAGAGCTTTTTTAATCTTTAGATAAATGTTGCAAATTATGCATGCTAGTGTGACATTGTTGGATGAGCATAATATCATATAACGACGATAAATTTATTGATATTTAATTAAATCTTAAGGGTATAATGTACATTATTTGGCACCCTTATAATTCATTTTTTAATTAAATTGAAAAAAAAATTTTAATAATAAAGTCAAATATCTAAAAATAAAAAAAAAATTTTTTTTTTGTTTTTCTGTACCAATATTTTTTTAGATCCCAATATACCCGAAACGGGGGAACAAGCCGCAAAAGCGGTACATCCGAATTCAGAAGAGGAGTGCTGTTTTAACGTCTGCTCGGAAGATGAACCGGCACTTGGTGTATGCGCTAACTGTACCGGTCGTTCAATCAAAGCAGGCCCAAAACATAAGGATCCCCCAACAGCACCACAGTGCGAAATAAATTCACCCTTCCAAGGTTAATATACGAGCTTTTTAAATTTCTATTATCCAAGTTATATTCAAAGCAATAATCACAATTTTAACATTACCAATAAAAAAAAAACAAAATGTATTTTTTTTTTTTGCATTTTCAGGTTTTCAGCAGCAGGATACCGCGCGTCAATCCATGTCTCGCTGTCCCATCACGAAACTTGGCATAATTTACATCACCGACACAAGCAGCAGTAGCAGCGGTGATGGTGGTGGCAGTATCAATACCAATTTTCCAGAAGAGCCTTCTCAATCGCCAAATTCAGGTCTCGTCGAATCAACAACAACAACAACAACAACAACAACATCCATCAGTTCATCGAGTACCGAACTCATCGCCAGTACAGCAATGTCCAGCCTATCATCATCATCATCATCATCATCATCATCATCATCGTCGTCATTGTCATCAGGCGGAATGTTATCGTCACCAGTACCGCTGCTCTGTTTATTCTGGCTCTGGGGCATGTTATTCTCGAGCCAATGCTCGATGCGCCAGCTCCTCGAGCTCCTCGGCCTTATCGAACGTTGCCTCCGCCACGTTTTCCTCCTCTTACCCCGTGCCCTACCAATCGTCGCAAGCCTGCTACCGAGTAGCAGCAGCAGCGGCAGACGTACTCGCGCTCGTCGCTCACACCCTTCTACTTCTACATCTTCTTCTTACTCGACTCAGCTGTGGTCTTGCCGTTACGGACGACTACAGCGTTATTGTATTTACAAGCCCGTGTTATTGCTGGCCTTTTACGAAGGAGCCAGCCTCGGTGCTGGTGGTTTTCCGGCATTAAAAGCTAACGAGATCGATCGTCGGCTCTCGGTTATTCGCGGTTACTCGTCGCTCGGTTACTGCGAGTTCTCTTATTGCTTTTGTCGGTGCTGCTATCGGTATCGCTGGTGGCTCTGGCCCGGGCGTTGGAAGCGTAACGTCGCTTTATACACTTGTCGTCGGTGTCGTAGACGCGGCTATCGCTGGAGTTGCAGCTCACATTGGCTCTGGCCAAGCAGATGGAAGCGGAAGAGTCGCGATACCGGCCAAATGACGATGCAAGCTCGTCGCTTGCAAGCCGCCATCACGCGCAAAAAGCACCGACGACGACGACGACGTAAGCTGCGCTTCGGTGCGTCCTGCTGTCGTGAGCTGGATCTGGCCCGTTCAACCAGCTGGTGCAGGGAGCCGGCCTAACGATTAACTCTATAGCCTACTACCATTTAAAAGGTGGTAGTCGAATTTTACCCTCCTCTTATCACAAACTTGACGATTATTATTAATAAATAATAATAATAAAATGAAATAAAATAATAATTATTAATAATAAACTCACCTTGGCTCCCTTTTTCACGCTCTATTATCTCTCCTGTTACAGCGAGGAGCTGGTGAAAGAGACGCACAAGACGAAGAAACAATTATTATTAAATATCGTTATTCGGGGGATGAATATATATGATTATAACGATTCGAACGATTTACACAAAAAAAAAAAAAATTTCACACACATTACTCTTTATTCACCGAATATCGGATGAAAATTCATATATATGTATAAGTATATATCCGTGATGCATAATATATATGTAGAGGCCGGATATACATATATAAATAGGCGAAACGATATGTCGCACAAGACGATGACGTAGTTTGTAGCAAGAAATAAATAAAAATAAATAAAAGAAATAATAATAATAAAAATAATAATATTAATAAGCACTCGGTTGCTATTCTGCTGAGATATTATGACGCAAAAAGCCAAACCCGTGAAACGTTACGCGAAAACGGCTAATCGTGTCAAAAATCGAGGCTTACACATTACGAATGTTATTGAAAATATGATGATGGAAGAAGAACAACAGCAAAATTAAATTAATAAAAATTATTAAGAAACAAAAAAATAAATTAAATTAATAAATAATAATAAACAATAATACAATAATAATGATTAATAATTAAATAACGATTAACCGAGTCGATACGCAGCGTGTGGAGATTTTGTGAGCGAAAGCGCGATCGAATGAAAAAAAAAAAAAAATATGTGTATGAATGCATAAGTATGAATTATGTTAATTGATATATGAGAGAGAAAAAAAAATTGTGTGTGTTATAGCGTATATGCGTTAGACAGACTTATAATGAAGTAATATACAGCGAGCGTGAGTTCAAAGCACATGATTATATACATATATATATTATAATATACATAAAAAAGAAATGTGAAAGAAAAAAAAAATTATGAAAAATAAACAAAACAAAAACGTGAACCGAGAAACGTAAGGCCCGCGTAAACGTTATATTATTATATACATATTTATTATATAAATATAGTGCAAGGGAAAACAACAATTTTTTTTTTTTTTTTCGCTGGAGTACGGCCGAAATGTTAACGCACACACGCTGCCACAAAACCCCCCATCCCCATTACTCCTCAAATTAATATACCTACACGCACATTGCTATACACGTATACTTACATAATTCATACACACACACCCACATACACATAAATACATTTTACACTCAGGTGTACATGAACACAGTCATGCCTAAGGATGAAACGATGAAAGGAGAGTAGAAAAGGAGGTAAATAACGGCTTAGTAAGAAAGAAAGAGAAGGGAGAAGGAGAAAATGCATAATTGTCGATGCATAAATAATGCTTGAGAAATGCATTAGAGCCACCTCCTTTTATCGTATATAATATGTACGGCCAAGACTCGGTGCAGGTGGTTATATACACGTAAAGACGATGGGGCACGCGGGACCGTCGGCTTTTGTCGCCATTAAAAAAAAAGGCGCGGGCGCATATTTATATTATATGCGCGTTTAAGAAAAGATAAAAAAAAATTAATAATTAATAATAATAATATTAATAATAATAATAATGTTGAGGTTCACCGAGCGCGCTTTCACACCACGGGCTAATAAATAAAAAAAAAAAAAACGTTATTTTTAATTTTTTTGTTAAAATTTTTTATTTATTATTCTATCAAGGGTAAATATATAATATAAGACGATTATGGTTACACACTTACAAGTGAGACATACGTGCAATGAGATAAATTACGTTAAACTATATAAGAAATATCTTTAAATTTTTATTTTTTCCCCTTTCTATGTCCTGTAATTTCCTCTAAAGCGCGCAAGAGAAAGAGAAAGAGAAAGAAAGGGAGAAAGAAGTGGCCGCGGTCATTAGATTTTATGATATTTTTTCATGGGGGAATAATGATGAGCTGTTATTGTTAGACTAAATTGATTAATTTTATAAAGAGTTGCCAAAAAAAAAATGGATTTATTGATAATGATAATAAATAAATGGAAAAAAAAGAATGAAAAAAAAAAATAATAATAATATATATTATACATATATATACACAGATATAAGGATCCGTTGTTCACGTTAAACTTTTTTGTACGCTATAACGAGACAAAAAAAAAGAATAATAATAATTAATAATTAAAGACGAAAGAGCAATGAAAGTGTAACACAAAAAAGAGAACAGGGAAGAGGAAGTTTTGAGAGTCACATACGTGCATTTTTCTGCACATTCTTGATATACATACGCGATTATTGCTGAAACACATGTTACATCATAAAAAACTACAGTCATTATAACACGCAAACATATACATACACATATATACAAACAATTATAATATATGCCCAAAAAATAAAGTTGATATTGTACCAGAGGTTTTAGCCGCTATACCACATAGTGACTTGCAAATGTGAAAAGCGAAATAAAATAAAAAAAAAAAAAATAAAAAGAAGCGAGAGGATGAAAGAATGAAAGCGAAATATACCATTGTACAGTATAAGAAAGAAAAGAAAGATAAAACAAAAGGAAAAAAAATTTAAAAAAAAAAGAAAAAAAATAGTAGTAAAAAAGAAAGCGCCTAAAGGAATTACCGCGTGTACCGCGGTTTCGTGCTATTCATCGCCAACACGATATCCTCTGAAAAAAAAAGGAAAAAAAAATACACATACACACCAGAATTGCATCTAAAAGAGAAACATAAATATACAATTATATAGAATATGTATGTATGCTCGAGCGTGTTTGTGTTAAATTTATGTATGTGTGTGTGTGTGTGTGGGTATATGTGCGAGTAGAAGAGTATGTGTGAGAGAGAAAAGGCGAAAGCTCACATTGTAACTTTTAACTATCGCGGTGATACACATAGACATACACAAACATTATTACGCGCGTATTATGAGCTTCGTATGTACGTATACTAATTCACATACACATAATACAATTATACTAAAAACGCGCCCGCGAACAAGCGATGACGACGACGACGACGACGACGACGATGATGATTATGATTACATGATGACATGATGATGATGATATGGAGAAGAAACACTTGTACGCCAGTAGCAACACACAATTTACCAATATACACACGTACATACACACACACACACACACACACACACACACACACACACACACACACACACACAAGATTTATTAAAATAAGCGCGAAAAACGACGTAGTTGCGGCGGAGCAATGTACACACGCGCGTGGTGGTATTCGCGGCCCGTTCGTTACGGTTATGCTTGAGCTTTTGCAAAAGAAAGAGAGAGAGAGAGAGAGAGAGAGAGTAAAGGCAATTTGTTGCGGGCGCAGCCATGTTTTAGAAGCGCGGAAAGATAAAAAAAAGAAAACAAAAAGCGAAGCGAAAGCCGAAGCGAAAAGCCGTTAATCGAGGTATAATATGTGTTCGTTTAGACATTATATACATAAATGAAAAATACAAAAAAAAAATTAATAATAATAATAATAATAAAATAAAAATAAAAAAAAATAAAAATTAACAAATAAATATTGTATTGAGAAAAAAAAAACAAGAATAAATAAGAAAAAAAAATATCTAGATTATAAAAAAAAGTTGAGAGAAATAAATGTGTGAGGAGGAGAGAAAGAGTAAGAATATAGAGGAATGTGAGCAATAGACAAAGTGTAATAAGGGCGAATAAAGTTTTGGCCAAGGGATCGGAGGAAAGTGGTGACAAAAAAAAAAAAATTAAGAGCTTGAAGCGTCCTTATATATATGTGATGCTGGGCAAATAAAAAAAAATTCCTCCTTCCCTTTATTGGGCCAGTCTTATTCGTGAGAGCAAAGCTCATTCTTTTTCTGATCAAATTGCGTTTTGCGATTGCGTTTTTTCGCGAGAGAAAGATTGTGTAAAAGAAAGTAAGAAAAGGAGTGAAAGAAAAGAGCGAGAACACCAGAGAAATAATATTCACAAAAATCACACACGTATACACGCGGCTTGGCGGTTATCAAGCGAACGAGATTGACGCGCCGGATGACAAAAAGAAGAAAAAAAAAAGGTCACGGCGTGTCGATATGTCGAGGTTATAAGTCACGAGAAAACGACGAGATAAAAAAGAAAACGAGCTCTTATCAATTAATGTTTTTATCATTATTATTATTATTATTCTTCTTTCCTTACCTCAAATTCCATTGTAAGAACTCGGTTGCATTACAAGTCTGCATCAGCGGTATTTTGGCCTCTAAAAAAAAAGGGGGCGGTTCAAACGCAAGAGGCATAGTAAAAGGCCGGGAATGAAGCATATAAGTCACAATACGCACAACTTAACGCAAAACTCACGACCCAAGTACTGCTCCAATTCTCCTTTCCTACATCCATCCGACTTTAAGTCCTCAATTAAGACGCGTTTTTTTTATCAATCCGCAAAGCAGGTGCACCGAGAAAACAATCAAACACTCTCGGTTTTCTTTTTATATCCAAATTTAAAAAAACAATTTTATTTTTACAGAATTTTGTTATTTGGTACAATAATTCATACATAAAATTTTACTTCTGTGTCTACGTTTTATTAACCTGCTCTTTCTCTTTGATTCATTTTTAATTTTCTATATATCGCTGCTCGTCGTTTTCACGTTGCTATAAATTACATTATAGCAAGCGTTTATTTTTCGTATGTCTTTTACGTTGTTGTAGCACGTCTTTAAACAAAAAAAGAAAAAAAAAACAAAAAAAAAAAAAAAAAAAAAAAAAAAAAAGAAAAAAAAAAAAAAAAAAAAAAAAAAAAAAAAAAAAAAAAAAAAAAAAAAATAATAACATTATAGGTGAGATTGAACTGTGAGCAGAAAATTTTAATCCATGATAAATAAGCAAACATGACAAAAAAAAAAATGAAAAAAAAATAATAAAAAAAAAATATAATAATTAAGATATCTACGCGATTCAATGTTGAGTCAACGTTGGACCACTGTGTAGATAAGAAAAACCAAAAAAAAAAAAAACAAAAAAATTAATAAATAAATAAGAAAAAAAAACGTTAATGCGACGCTGGGCCGAATGTGTACAGCCGATTATACCATGAGACACACGAGAGAAATAATTGCTCGGAAAGTTTAAGGAAACAGAAAAAAATTTTTAGATGCGCACTCTGTTTAGGAGGCTCGTTTAAAGTGCGTTTAGGGGAACTTGAAGGCCCATTGAAGAATAAAAAAAAAAAAAATTTAAAGTCGATGTACTTAGACACTGTTTGATTAATAAAAAAAAAGAGACATAGAACAAGGTGTTTTATTTTTTCCTGATTCTGAATTAACCGATTGAATTTTGGTATCAACCCAAGGCAGAACGTCAACGAGGAGCTTTATACTTGAAGCACAAACAAATCTCTTTCACACATAAATACTAGTGAGTAAAAGAAAAAAAAAGAAAGAAATCTAGATGCCAAGTAAACAAATCGTAGTATGCAAATACTTTCCCAAACCGTAAACGCTTCTTCTTCTTCTTCTTTTTTATCTCCTCCATCCAATTCTCTTGTTTTCTATTTCAACTTGGCTCTATTCGCTGATTCAAGTGTATGTCAATGTTTTTTAGAGGTACTTTTGTTATGATCAGTTTTTACGTAAATATCTCAATTTGTAAATTCGCGATATGGATTTTTCAAATATTTTATTTTATAATATTACATTTGCGAGAAACAAGAATATCAGCTAAGCTTGCAGACAATTTAAACTTTATTTAACGCTAAATTTAAATATTATTAAAAATAATATAGTGATCAGTTTTCATTGCCTGTTGAAGTTAAATTATTTCTCGATTATTAAAATATTATCAAAATTAACAATCAAGTTTTGAACGCAAGTATATTAACGTTTCTACGAGTAATTCAAAGTAATAACGTTTAATTTAATCTAATAATTTTATACTATTTTTCATTAATTTTTAATTTTAAAACTTTTATTTTATCTAATGTTTAATTAATAATAATATATTTTCACAAACTAATTTATCAAGATCATAATTCATATTAATTTATCAAAATTGTTCTTTTCTTTTTTATTTCAACTAAAATTTTAATCCATGTCTTATAAATCAAATTTAGTTTGTTCATTGGTTGATTAATAACTTTCTCACATATCATCGACTTATAATCAATTAAAAGATAAGTTCACCAATATCAATTTAAAATCCCTCCAACAAATTATTATCAATTGTCCACTTATTTTAAAAATTGAACATCAACTTAAAAAAAAAAGAAAAAAAAAAGTTTTAAGAAATTAAAGAGTAAAAGCATCCCAGCGTCATCCAAATTGTAAGTTTCACATCGTTGCGTTCAAGGAGTCTTGGACAGAGAAAATAGCAAGAAACACCGCAGCAGTTCTGCAAGCCAACGCTCATCTCAGCTCCATAACTATAGATAGATAAGGTAAAAGTGGTAAACCCAAGCGGGAGAATCTGTCAGCAGCAGCAGCAGCAGAGAAGCTTCCTCAGCGGCGGGACACGTCAGCCCGATTATTACCCGCGCGCGAGAGCTACTGCTGGTCGGTTCTCCCTCCCTCCTCCTTTTTAAGAGCCCTGCAACAAGAGAGAAGACAAAGGAAAAAGTTGCCACGGCGTTAATCTCTCCCGAGACTTGGCTATACCTACCGGCTGAGTCTCCTGCACTGGCGCGGCCTCGACAGCAATCCTCGAGTGGACGGCTGTTAGCCGGCGACGGGCCTCTTGATTATAGTTGGCATTCCCGAAAAGTGCAACTTGTGCTACGAGAGCCAAAGGCTTTCTGGATGGACCTTAGGGAATATCGGTATATATACATAATCGAGCTTTATATAAAAAAAAAGAAGTAGTTTAGGCTGTTTTAACATTTTTCTTTTTTTATATTTATAATAAAAATTTTTTATGATGCTGTATTTACGGAAGTTTTAAGTTTTAAATATAAGATTCAAAGAGGTGTTGAAGACCAACTCTAATTAATCATATTTTTGACATATTCTTTTTGACACTCTAATTGAGCATATTTCGTCATAAGAAATCTCGCGCAATAGTTTAGTCAGTGAGGTAGACGCCAAGAATCGAACTCTCGGCCTGAGAATTCCGAAGCTAGCTATATACCAACTAAGCTATGTAAGCCCGATATATTAATAATAATTCATTTTCATTATATTAAAGAATGTACATATCAAAAAAATATTATAATACACTTTTATCAATACCACAACCAATAATCATTTTATTTTATTTTTTCAGTAATTTTAACAATTTAATAAAATCTCAGCCAAGCACGTACAACTTTTTTTTTTACCACAAGTCCAACTTTTATACTATACTCACACACACACGACTTTTCCAAATTTTTCCAATAATGCCTAACGGTTGTGTATGGTACAGTTATATGTATATATATACCTGCACGTTCACGTCGATTGGCATATATCGATCGGATATTTCAACGTTTCTTCTCTCTTACACGTATATAGGTATATACAGAGAGATTGGTAAGCGTAGCTCTCGTCGCACGTGTATACACCTACATTGTTTTCTAGACTCTCGTTGGACTTTGGTGAGTCTGGTGCGCAGCTGCTGCTACTACTACTACTACTACTACTACTACTACTCGATGTCAGATAACTTCAGAATATATAGGTGTAGGATGTTGGATACTTCAATTTTATTAGTGTGAGTATGGCTGTATAGGGATGCACACCACAAGGGAAGATGTTGGAATTTACCGTTGATTTAGGCGACTATACATTTCATTTTCTTTTATATCAATATACCTTGGAAATATTTTTTGCAAGCTGTTAGAGTTTATACTGAATAATACAATAAATCTTTTAAGATGTCTAGCACATAATATTATTATATTTTTGATATTTTTTAAATCAAATTTAATTACCGCAAATATAAAAGCAAAGCCTCTTCGTATTGAACTGACGCGCTTGTTATATATATATATATATATATATATATATATATATACATATCTTGCTGTGTTGCAAATTGAGTTTAAACTCAATATACACGCTCTCGAGACGTTAATTAAAGGGACGTAGAGCGTCGATTCATTCAATTTGGCAGATTATCGCGGCTTGACAATAAACTTCTCGATGGGGTAAAAGGAAGGAGGGGGGGGGGATGTAAAGTCGAAATCGATGTACGTATAAGAGAGAAGGATGAAATTGTAAAGGTGGAAATTCTGTATATACTACGATGTGTTGACGATGACGGGCATCTTCCTGCTTCTATTAATGTTACTGCTTTGGCTGCTGCTTTGATAGTCGTAAAATAGCTTTGTTTACAACTTGGCTTAGCATTTACTATTATTATCCTGTTAGTTTGATTGTTTTACATGTGATAAATTATATTGTATGAGTTAATTTTATATTAGCTTTGTGTTTTAATTGAAGTCTCGAATTTTTTTTAATTTTTATCACAAATTTTTTTTATTGTATTTTTATTTTATATGATTAATTGGTGAAAATGTGTTTTTAAAGCTTGATTTTTAAGTCAAATAAAAAAAGCTTTAAAAATTTATTCAGCATATTGAAATATTAACGTTTATTTAAAAATCGTTTTATCATAACATTAATGCGAAAGAAATTTTCTTTAAATTTCCATCTACCCAGTGTAATTTTTTTTTCTGTCTTTCTTTCTTTTTATTTTCTTTCGACATACATACATATTTATCACAAGCTACTTTATGTTTTCTGTATGTTAAAATATTTGCGGATTTTTTTTAATTTTGCATGCGTTAGACGTCGGTATATTCAAAAACGCGAGCTTACGAGCGCGCGCGCACATCAGAAAGCTTCACGCGCAGTTTCTAATCGAGAAAACTTTTCTGCATAATATACATCTCCTGCTTTTCCCATTTACACTTAGAAAAACTTTTATAATGGACTTTGAAAAATTTTATACGTCAAACTTTGATTTTTAATCATACCCAAAGCATTTTCATACATCTATATACCTATACCTTGATCTCATTAAATCGCTAATGTTATGCTTTCGATATACCTTTTTTTTTATTATATGCACTTCGAGTAGTTTCAAGATTTCTATATATTACACGAATGCAAAAAAATATATATTTGCAAATAAATCAGTAACGCTACTATACCTAAGATTATTTACATAACGAATTCAATAGCTTGCAAAAATAATTATAATTGCGCTCCGATATAATCCCCGAGTATACGTTTCCAAACACTTGAAACACACAATTTTTTTTTTATATAATCCCTCCTTCAGCATATAAAAAAAAAAAAAAAGAAAAATCCAAGAAAAACGCCGAAGGCAATCGCGCGTTACTTTTTCACATCCTCTCTCTCTCTCTTTTCTTCACTTCTCTCTATACGTTCTGGTTCGAACGATTCCGAGCCTTTAAAAGCCTCAACTCTCTTTTCTCTTTCCATTCAGTTTTTTTCTCATGCATTTCACATGATCCTCTCTTCCTTTATAAGAGCTTGCGCACAGTCATGCAAAATGGTTAATGCGAGATGAAATCTACATACGTATGTGTGTGTGTTTGTGTGTTTTTCTCTCTGAAACCAGTCTTTTTCACCAAAAAATCTGTTTTCAAGCTTTCTCACGTGTGTATAAGAGAGTAGTATATGGGTGTTATGTATACCTGTGTGTGCCTATGTTTTTCCCTTTTTCTTCTTCTCTAACGTTTCCAACTGCGTTGACACGCGCACACTTCTTTTTGACATTCTGAATTTTTTAGCGATATATATGTATATATACAATGTTATCTGCTGATGTAGGTGAATTGAAACGTGTCCTTTGCTGTATGTGATTGTTTGAGGAGTTGACAATTTTCGGGTTTTTTTTTCAAATTTTCTTGACGTTTATTGTCTTTGTGAAATTTTATTCTTTCTTTAATTGCGAAGTTGCATTAGATAATAATTCCTAATTTGAAACGTGAAATTTATTAATTACGTAAGTAAAACAATATTTTTCTTTTAATTACGAAAAGTTTAATTTTTTTGTTTTTATCTTAGATACACATTTTACGTAAAAGCTCATTTCAAATATTATTATAAATTAATAACAATTTAACTTTGTGATGAGTTATCTTGTTTATTCAAGAATATAACTGAAAGATGGTTTATATATTATGTCTATTATAATAAAGTTTATAATTGCATTGGTATTAACGATTTTTAATTCGATACGTCAGGCTGTAAAAAAAATTGCTAATAGTAAAAACTTCCAATTCCATTAATCATATAACCTGACAATTAAACGTGATAACCACAAAAGTTATAAATGATTGGAGTAAATCTCTTAGATGTAAAAGAAATATAGTAAAAAAGATTTCTTTTTATGTTACAAAAAACAATTTTCTTACAGCAAAGGAAAAATCTTTTAGCAAAAAATTTTGTATTTTTCAAAGCTAAACGAAAAAACCTTGTGAAAATATTTTCCATTAGTTGTAGAGAATTACTGATAAAAAGATTTTTAAGTTGAGCAGATAGTTTTTTTATTATTCTACTTAACGTTCATGACTTTCATAAAATAAAATAGTTGAGACACTTTGTAACATCATAAAAAATATCCATTTTTCAGTTTAAGTAGTAATATCGGCGTTTGGTCAGACATTGAAAATTACTGCGATTCTCGTTTAATACCTTTGCAAAAATATTAATTATACTACATCACTCATCTTAAAAACTAAAAATATTAACTCCTATAAAATTTGCATTATACAAAACCTTCGTTCGAAATAAAAAGCCGAGCAAACAATTAAAATAATAACCAGCAAAATAAAAAAAAAAAAAATACCGAGAGCAGCCTTGCGAATCAATCGAGGTCAAATTGGAGAAGGCAGATAGAAAAAGCTCTCTCTCTCTTTTTCTCTACTACTCTAGAGCGTCCATCCGAGTATAGCAGACTGGGCTTTCTCTTGCGCGTTCCGCTATAATTTTCGGTGTCGTTTAACGCCGATTGACTTCCGCTCGGCTGGTTACACCGTTGGCATCTCGACGAAGCTGACGCCACCCCGAGTTGGCTATCTCAACCTCTACACTACTACTACTACTACTACCACTACTCTCATCTCTCGCTTCGAGTCAGTCGGATGAGTTTTTGGCACACGAAAGCAGCAGCAGTAGCTCCCCTGTTATCTCATCCTATACACCGGTGCTTCGTTAATTAGCGCTTATCTGCACTACAGTTTGGCAGCTTTCTCTGCTTTCGTTCATTTTTTTTTTTTTTTTTTTTTTTTTTTTTTTTTTTTTTTTTTTTTTTTTTTTATATTTATTTTTTTTTTAAAAGTACTCGCGACAATTGGTTGATTGTTCGTTTGAAAGTATGATTTGATTTGCGATTTAATTTTGTTTTTATAAATTTGGCCAATGTAGATATTTTTGAAAGAAGTTTCAAAATAAATTATTAATAATTGGTACAAAATTGGTAACACCTCATTTATAACAACAAAAGAGCATTGAAGACAAAATTTGATTTAATTTCAAATTGTCAAAGTAATAAAGAAAAAGTATAAAACTGACATGAAAGCCAAAACGTGAACCAACACCTATAGAAATAAAAAAAAAGAGGAAAAAAATACAAACCAGCTATTCAAAGCCTCGATATCCTTCCAAAGCAAAGCCAGCTTTCTTTTTTTTTTTTTTGTTTGCCATGACAAAAATCCAATGGAGAAAATCAAGATGCGCAAACTATAGTAGCCTTCAAAGCTATCGCAAGCAACCCGAATCGCTCTCGGTGAAAAGAAACAGCCTAAAAACCGGCATTCATCCATGTCAATGTATAAAAAAGGGGGTATAGTGTGAAAAAGAGAAAAATAAAGAAAGAAAGTAGCATAACTGGAGTAAAGGAGATGGAGATAGGAGGGGTGGTGAGAGAGAGAGAAAGAGATAGGATGAAATCGAATTCCAAATCTGGCACGCGAGAGGAATGCGCGTGGGATTTAGCTCGTGGAAAAAAATGAAAAAAAAAAGAAAGAAAAGAAAAATCCAATCCGCGCGACGGCTAGTCGTTGATGTGGGATAACAAAAAAAAAAAGGTCGAGAAGTCAAAAAAGCGTGGCGGATAGATACGCGCAAGCGCGTGTATATAGATGCGTTATATGTATAAGTGTGATGTCACACGCGCTTTTCCGCGAAGTGGACCCCGATGAGCTTGGAAACGAGAGGTTTCAGGTTGAATGTACGTATATAGTTATATAATGTAAGAAGAGATGTTGGAGGAGAAAGAGGCTGCGTATTGATCTCGCGAGTATGTACGAGAGAATAAGTCTCTTACGAATTGCGAAGGTCCTTGAGTGTAGCTAGTGCTCTTCGTTCTTTTTTTTTCTCTCGCGTTTGCACGCGCTTTTTCTCTACCGATAATTTTCTCGTGATAGAGAAGAAAAAGAGGATGAGGAGAGAGAAAAAACGATGATGGAAAGTGGAATGAAGACTTGCTGAGACGAAGAATAATGAATGATAATGGGTGGTTTTTTTTTTCTTTTTTAAATTTTTTTTTTTTGTTTTAATTTTTAGAAGAAAGATTAATTTTTTGAAAGAAGTAATTTTTACAAGAATTTGAAGGGGCTAAATATTCGTAGGTTTCTAGTTAATTAGAGTCGATGAAAAACAAAAAAAAAATGTAAAAGAAAACAATGAGAAATTTTTCATCCAGCACTTTTTTTCTTTATTTTCCTTTTTTTTTATTTAAATTGGCTGATGCTAAACTAAAGTTTCGAATGTGTACAAAGTTAACAAAAGATTTCAAATTATCGATACTTTAAAATTTGTCTTGCATAGATTTTTTAAATTTTAATTTGAAAATTTTAAATAACTTTATTAATTTTATCCTATCAAACTTATAAAACCATTAAAAAAAAAATCTTTTAAAAACTTGAACAGAGAACTGTCAAAAAAATAAAAAAAAAATGAAAATTCAATTTTACGCGTCAAATCCTCCTTAAAGTTCATATCTTACTTTCTTATTCACGCACTATACAAAAACGTAAAAGTAATAATACTATACCTTCTTTTAACCAAACTCAAATTTTAGTACAGAAAAAACTTTACGCTCTTTGTCATGAGTACTAAAGAATCAAAAAAAGAAAAGAAAAATAAAAGGCTGACAGACACTATGGGACAGCTCGCAAATTAATAAGTCTCGCCCGCACTATAGCACACTTGAACTTTTATCGTTGCAAGAACGAACGATAAGCGCAGCAAAAATATATACCTATCGCAGTTGGCTGTTTATTTTTATACTCGCGATATATATAGATTTGACAAGAGAGAGAAAGAGAATTGCGCGCCCCTACGGCAAAATGAAAAATATTTGAGATATTGCAGTTCACAACCGCAGATGAGTCGGTTTTTTTTTTAGAGAGAATAGAAAAACAAAAAAAAAAAAAAAAAAGAAAGTTTAAAACTAACTGTGGACTGTCCATTTATGGGGAAAAAAATGTATGACAATTGTTATTTTACAAAAAAATGATGAATAAAATCATTGTTGATCGTTTGATTATTTTGCATAAAGAAATGATCACAGAGTTTCATTCAAATTTTAAAATTCTATAAAAATAAAAAAACAATAATACTTAAATTACTAATAAATTTATGTAACGTAAAATACATTCACTACTATATAAAAAGAGTCTCTATCGTTTATTATAACACGTCAAACCTAATCTCATTGACGCTTTTTTTTTTCAAGAAGAGTACTTTAACCTCGATGAATCGTTTAAAAGTCATCTGCCCTCTATCTCTCTCTTCTACTCTCTCTTACTCTCTCAAGCACTTCTTTTCTTAGGACGAAGATGAGATGAGCCGAGGAAACGTGAGGTTGACTTTCTTCTCTCCCGCGCGCAAGCTCGTTATAATGAACGACACGATGGAGGGTCTTCTTATTATTCGAACTAGTAGTAGTGGTAGCAACTAGGGTGTATTTTTTTTTTTTTTTTCTATAGAAGCAACTCATTTTAGATGAGTAAACTGTTCCGAGTAAACTTCTTGAGATTAATCAAGAAGGTATATAAGCTGGTAATATATAATCTTGTGATCTTGTATGAATAATATCCTATTTTCTATTTTTTTTCTTTTTTTTATAATGTAAAGTAATGTATCAAATCATTAAAGTCATTTTCAACTCTATAAATTTGATCATTATCATACCTATAGGTATGATTATATTATCTAGTCTCATCCAAAAAATACAAAATTGTTAATTCGCTCTTACGATTATCAAATTATTTTACCAAGAAGCTGTGAAAAATTAAGAAACATTAAACAATAAGAACCTCATGAAAATTGCTATACCTTCGTCAACCTCGATATCCCAGAGTTTTAATTACGAGAGCCCAAGAATAAACTAAAAAGTCAACGCAGCGCTATATCCTTTCATAAACCCTATTCTGCACGTTACTCTTAAAAAATATAATAATAAAAAAAAGAAAAGAAGCGAGTCTACGAGGAAGAATGGGAGAGAGAAAATAAAGGCGTACCGAAAAGAGGAAGAGAGAGAGAGAGAGAGAGAGAGAGAAGTATATATGCGCGAAGTAGAAAAACTACGTCGCGCGGAAAAGAGGAAGAGAGAGAGAAAGAAAAAGAGTTGGTTAAAAAGAGAAGAAGGAGACGTTGCTGCTGCTGTTCCCGTGAGGCTACAGCAGTGAACTCGGGAAAAATAATCCCATCGCTCTCTCTCTCTCTCTCTCTTTCTCTTTCTCGTCGTCGTCGTCTCTCGGTTGACCTCGATGCACCGTCGGCTGTCGTTGTATGTATGTATGTGTGCGTGAGTGCAGGTTGATGCCACCCTCGCGTACTTCTTATTCGCTCTCGTGTCTTCTTTCTTTTTTTTTTCTTTTTCGCGAGCTGTCGAACCCGATCGATGCTTAAGCGCGAAACCGCTAAGAGAAAGAGAGAGAGAGAGAGGAAGAGAAAAAAAGGAAAGAAATAGTATAGAGTTGGGTATATAGGAAAAGAGAACGGATTGCGGATTTCGAATGATACATTTTTAATAGACCGAAGGGAATGTATAAAAGTGCGTTTTGAATTAAGCTGTAGTTTTTTTATTTTTATTTTTGAGGTTTTATTTGTGTTTTTTTTTTGCTTTGATATATTTCAAGTTTATTAATATTGTTGTAATGATAGATTTAACTACCAATTAATTTTGATAATAAATATTTATATTAATTATTTAATATTTTTATTTATTCAATCGTACCGCACATATGGTCCTTATCATGAAAATAATAGAAAACAAGTGTATCTAAAGTTACTTGCACGGATTTTAAGTTAGCTCTTTTACTTATACGAGTCTTTACGGTAATTCGTACACAAGAGAAGAGGTCTAAAGTACAACTATAGAATGAGAGTAAAGCTCCAACAACTTTCCAGCCACCAACTCAGCAAAATTCACGACTATACACACACACACAGCATTTCTCTCTTTTACAACTCCTCACTATCCATCCAGCCAACCCATACCTTTACGACACTCTGTATCTTCTCGATCTATTTATCAACTTGTGCTTTCTTTCTCTGTCAAACTAACCATTCATCTTTTTTTTCTTTTTCTTTTCTTATTTTTTTTTTTATTTGTTGATGCTACGAAAATTCTTTATTCGATGAGTATACTATCTATATACATTTGAAAATTGTCAAGAAACTTTTCAATCTAGTCTCGTTAAATCGTATCTGAAAATCTGACAAGAAATTTCTTGGTTTCTGAAAAGGCTCTATACGAATTAGTAGATTTTCCTTCTTATTCCCTCAGTCTTTTTATAACTGTCTTCTTCTTCTTCTTTCTCTGTCCCAACTGTCACATTACTGTTTCCATTTCTTAGCTCGACTTCGTCTTCCAACTTCTTCGACTCTGTCTTTCATTTCTTTTTCCTTTTTTTTTTTTTTGCTTCATCGATCCTCTACAGTTTTTTTTTCTTCTATTCTTTTTCTTCTTAAACTTTTCTAAAAACTGTACGGACGTTCTTAAATTCACAGTGCGAGAAGTGAAATCTTTGATAAAACGCACAGTTCACTTGACTTTCTTATTCTTTTTCATCTACTTTGCTTCCTTCTGTAAGACTGTGATTGGTTTTTTTATTGACTGTCATTGTATTTTTTTTTTTTTTAATTTTCATTAAATTTATTGCAAAAATTTGATTTCAGATATGATAAGTTTTGGTAAAACAAATAAAAATCAAGTTTATCATAAAATTGTTTTTTTATTTAAAAAAAAAAAATTGTTTAAGCATTCTATGAGTTTATATAGTTCTGCGTCAGTTTATGAATAGAATGATTACAATAATTAAAGTGTTCTTAAAATGTAAAAAAAATTATAAGAGGTAATAAAAGTTTGCGTGCTTTAAGAAAAAAAGCTTATCTTGATAAAGATTCTATGTAGAAATAGATGAAGATAAAGTACAAGTTTGTAAATCATACATATAAAAAATTTAAATTCATTCTCTATTTCTAAATTGTCCATATTATTATTATTATGATACTATGCTGTACTATTACAAAATATTTTTCAATACTGTCAAAGTATTTTTTTCTTCTTCTATTTTTGTACAGTAGAAAATTATTATTCTTCATATTTTTATAGAACATTTAAAAACGGTTTAATAAATTTTATACAATAAGACACATTGTCATAGCGAAAATATTTTCGGTGATACGTAAACGAAAGTGAATTGAATTAATTAATTCTTATACTAACAATGAAATCAAATAAAATCGATGATATAACGAAAATAAAATTAAATAAATAATTGTATAATGAAAATCCATTCACACGATTCTTCTCATATTTTTGTTTAAAATCTCGTTTTGTTGGAATTCATGTTACTCACATTTCGGAAATGAGAAAAAATAAAAAAAAAAGAGAGAAAAACTAACGGGACTTCGATTAAACCGTTTGTAACATCGGAAACTTGCGTCCATATCAATAACAATTTCGAAACAGTAGCTCGAAGCTTGCGGAAGCGATATTTCGACAATTTTCAATCTATGTGTTAACAATCCTTTCAAATTTCACGGCAAATAGAAATACAATTGCCAATGAAGTACGCATTATTGAACGATTAATTCTGACCACTTGCTCGTCATAATGAAGAATGATGCGTTATCGGAAGCGACCGAATCAACTAAATTTTATAAACAGCTCGTTAAGTATATTATTCTTTCATCAAGTGCTCGTATTTATAATTTGTTTTTTGAAAATATTATTTTTCGAAAAAAAAAAATTAAATTCAATACGAAATATAGGTTTTTTTATTATTAATGATGATTAATTTTAGAAGTTTACTATTTTAATTAAGCATTACTACAGTTGACTTATTTTCAATTTGAAGATAAGGCCAATTTTATAAGTTGCTTCTCACTTTTTACTAAAAGTTCGTAATAATTATAATGTACGAGTAAGTTAAAGGTATTTTACAGTGAAGTCTAAGAAATTTAAATTTAATAATATCTAAAAGAATTTAAATGTTAAAAAACTAGTTTGCTCAATTTTTTGTTTTAATCAATACATTTTTGTACATATAAAAATATATCTTCAACTTTTGTACACTCCAGATTATATATAAAACAAACTAGGAATATATAATCCATTTTTTTATTTAAAAATATATTAGTTTAAGTTTTTCTTTCTATAAAAATTGTATAAAATTCTTAATAAATCACAGCTGAATACTGATAATGAACAATAAAAAAAATTTTCAAATATTAGATTAACATTTTTTTAATTGTCACTTTAATTATTCCGCTGTTGAAAAACTAGTTAAAATTTTATACAATTAGTAACTAAAAAGCTGATATTTTTTTCAGTACTTAAATTTTTTAAAGTTTGAACAAAATATGTAAAAATTACTATAAGACATCAATGTCTTTAGTATTTAATATTACATTATATATTTTAAAATTTACATTAAAATTCAAGAATCAGTCACATTTACGTTATAAACTGTTTTTCAAATCAAACTTTTTATAACGAGTATATATAATTTGCCAAAAATACCGATACGGATTCTTGAAAAAAGTGATAATCACCGGATATAAAAACTTATTAAGTTTGAAATATATATCTGTCATAACAAATCACACATCAAAACTAACAGATACTCACAATATTAATAAAATACATCATGAATATCAATTAGTTTTGATACCAAGTAAAAAATGACAGTAGATTCATTCAAATTTAATAAAAAAAAAACTATCGTAACAGCTCAAAAGAAATGAGCCTACACTTTGACAACGAGACCAATTTCGTCATCGTATAATATAAAACTCGCGATCGATAGATTTCCCATAAAACTACAATTACTGATGATGTTGGCGTTGTTGCTGCTGTTGTTGTTGCTGGGGATGAATCTGATGCGAGTGCTGTTGTGATGTAGGCGGACAATCGCCAATTTGTAGATCCTCACCGATATTCGTCGATGTCCGTTGATGCTGCTGCTGTTGTTGTTGTTTTTTGTCGTTGTCTTGTTGCTCGTTATAAGGTTGTAATGTTGGAGCTATACTGAGCAAGCCTGAAGAAAGTTTGTTGTTTTTTTGTACCTTTATGCTGTGTATAGCACTTTTCTCGAGATAGATGTTCTTTGATGATTCGAACGTAAAAATTTGACACACGATTGACAACCAATTTATATTGTCCCTTCTCCCCCCTCCTTTTTTATTTAGTCTCTGTGACGTGTGAGAATTTATGTATATATGTATATTACAATGGTTTTGACTTTTTTGCATAAGGAACTCGATTTTGCATTATAATCATGAAACTGTTTATGAAAACGAGGTAAAATTCGAGCAGACTTACAAAAAAAATGGGAAAACGTACTTGTTTAATACATCATCTCACCTATTGTGTCTCCTTTCAATGACATTCCTGTAATTTAGAAAATCAAAAGTCATTATTTATCAATTCTAATAAATTTCTATTATATTAGAAACAGATGAATGACGTGAGATGATGATAGAATCTCATAATAATCTGTATAAAAAAAACAAAATAGACAATAAAATGATAATAACAATAATAATAAATAGATGAATTTCTAAACATAAAATTAAAAAGACGATAATATTTGTGGCTACTATTTATGACAAATTATGTGTGTATATTATAATATTCTCTGAGACACGTACCGTTGGCACGATACTTGCTAAGCTGTTGGTAGACCTGTTTCATGCGCTCGACATTGATACGTGAACTCTTGCTGTGGTTGACCATTGGTAGCGAATATTCCTTACCGATTATGCATTTGGCGGCACGTTGTACGCTTAGGGGTGCGTTCCAAGGCTCGTGTATGTAGCGGGTTGGAAAATTCTTCAAGACCGGCAGGTAGCGTCTAAAGATTTTATTGTAAACAGACAGACGATTTCCGGCCTCTTGGACATTTTGTTTTTTTTTTTTTGGTATGTGTTTTATACATATCATATCCAATGGCCATTTTTTTTTTTGGGAATATACACATTTTCTCTTGGGGTATGTAAGTACGTTTCGATATTCATAAAAAAACAGAATTTTTTTAGTTTATTGAGTTGTTAAATTGATTTTTAATAAAAACAAAAAAAAGTCTATCCGAATTGGCAAATTGACAAATTCATGTCAGGATATTAAATGACAAGATAAAAATTTGCTTTCTCTCTTTCTTAAAAAAATTTAACTTACCGAATATAGTCTCCATTGGGATCAGCTTTACGTCCAAAACGTACCGGACAGTAACAATGAAAGAATTGTTGAAAGAAGGAACTGCAAGATAGCCACATCCACATACCAGCATTTATCGACCAATCCGCATCAAGTAGTAGTTCATCGAATACCTTCGAATTAAAATCATCCCTTCACTTATATTTTCTCTCTTTTTTTTATCAGGTAGAGACAATATCGTAAATAAGAGACACAACAAGGAAGTAAATTTTATCCAGAAGCAAGTGTCGATTATCAAAATACAAAATCCGCTTTTACAAATTGACGATAGATCATATTTATACATGTACATGAAATATAATCATACAAGAGAGCAAATTTAAAACGGTAACTTATATATCCACGACTTCTTTATTTTCTCTTTCTCTCTATCTAAGCCGCTTTAAAATATAAATTTTCTTGGTCGCTCTGGGAGCTGGTTCCATGTGAGCATAGGAGGTAGGTGGATGCATAGGACACTGACACCGTAAAACAAATGTTTAAAGGCAGAGCGGGAACATTACAGATAGCTTCTCAGGACAGCACATAGCAGGCTAGTATAGCTAGCTACTATAATACGCGTCCTCGCGTAAAATGAAACTATCGTTCTCTTTCCTATATATACCAGCCTCTATGTTTACGATCGGATGGAAAGACACATATAAACTGCTCGTATAAAAGAGGCATAAAGATTGACAAAGTAAGAGAAGAACGTATTATTATATTCGAGATGCCCATCCACTCTATCTACCCCTATCTACTCTCATTCTTTCTTTCTTCTTTCTTTCTTTTTCTGTGTTTAGGATTATCGTAGACTAATAACGTTCCAGTTATCGTTTTGAGTTTAGTTTCGGATTGTTTTTTTTCTGTTTCTTATTCTTGAATGTATATATGACGAATAATAGCTATTTCAGATTTTACGTTTTATGGAGGTATAGAACATTTTTTTTTTTTGTGATTCATATAAAAGTAATCAGAATAATTTTTTTCTTTTTTTTTTAATATTTACGTTACTGATGTATTCTTTTTTTTTTTTAGAAATAAATTATTTTTACGTAAATGTCGATGTAAATCAAAGTTCAATGTTATAAATTTTATGCTGACGTTTTATAGTTACCTGTTACAGCGTAAATTTCTTTTTTTTTTTATCGAAAAAATCGATATTTTTACTCAAAGTCAATTAGGCAAATTTTTGTATGTCCATCATTTGATGGCTGTAAAAATAAAAAAAAAAAACGCCAATTAACGCCAATTTTTTCGTTAAGCTTTACAAATATTATCTGACATATTTCATTTCTTTTTTTTATTTTTTATCACACGTAAAATATTCAAATAAAACAAATCTAATACACACACACACACACCATTCATTCGTCATAAATTTCATAAAACCATAAACTACATATCTCCTACAATAACAAAAACAACAATAATATTTCAAGCTCAATGATTTCACACATCACGATATTGTACCCCTCCCTATAATAGCAGGAAAAACAAAAAAGAAAGAAACGTTATCCAGTTACTGTTCATAATAATGAAACGTACCTTCATGCCCTCCTCCCACGAGATCCAGAGGTCGCCGCGCGTGAGGAAGCAAGCAACCGCGTGCCTGGCCAAGTGGTGGATCCATCCCTCCTCTCGCAGCTGCGTCATTATCGCATCGATCCAGGGAAAGCCCGTCTGGCCCTGCAACACATACATACATACATACACATACATATACAGGCACACAGTAAAACCCAGCCCAGACGACGCCGGGAAAGTCAGGAAAGTTCAACGCACCTTCGCGATTTCTCTCTCTCCCTTTTTCTCCCTTACTACTTTCCTTCTCTTCTCTCTCTCTCTCTCTTTTCTTTTTTATCCTGCTTTTTTTTTTTCACCAAGACCAAGCTCGCTGGAAAAACTTTGGCGTATCTCAGTGTGCGCACGGATGCTTCACTGTGTTACTATAGGTGAAGGGGGGTAGGAGGGTTTTGTTGTGACCTATTTTTTTATTTATTTATTTTTTTTTTTTTTTTTTTTTTAATTTCTTTTTTTTTTTTTTTTTACTTTGTACGTAGAGGAGTCTCTTTTGAAAAAGTTTTGTTCAAGAGACGAAAGAGAGAAAGAGAGTGAAGTACATATATATACAAGCGTGATATACGTTGATGGAAGATTTTGCAGTTGAAAAATTATTTGTTTCCTTTTTTTTTTTGTTTTTTTTTGTTGTAAACTTGGCAAGGCTTTTAATACGTTTGCAATGATAAGTTCATTGTTGAAACATCCATTACTTATATGGTTTTGTATAAGCTTCCAACAACTCCTCTCGGTAAAAACTTTTCATCATCATCATCATCATCATACGATATACGAAAAGTATATACATTATCAAAAAATTTTTAAGTAGAGAGAGAGAGAGAGAGAAACCGTAAAAAAGAAATCACTTTTATGCTTGAGAAGTAAATAAATTGCTATACTCAAGTAAACGTGAAATATATTATATCTTCCCAAAACTTATGTTGTGGTTAACGAAATATATGTATATCCATACTACGACTTTTCCACAATTACTTTCCAACCCCCCATTCTTTCTTTTTTTTTTTTTAATGTAAAAAAGGAGAGGATGGAAGAAAAGGGTTTTAGTTTAATCGGAATAAAACTCACGTTTGCCCATTTGGCAAGAGCCTCGACGTTCTTGTCCCAGGGTATTTGTACGCATATGGGATTGCCATGCATCCGGTCAAAGTTCGGATTTTTCGTAGCTGCACAATAAAAAAACTCACGCCAGAGCAGCTGTCCGTGTAATGACAATGGTGGTACGGTTTTTTTTATCTAAAAAAAAAAAAAACAGTAGCGAATAGTTTTAATTATTAAAACATATGACAAATATATTAAATCACAGCTTATTATACACTTACCTTTTTGTAGAGATCGGTAAGTTGATAATAAAAGAGTCGAGTGCTAAGACAACCAAATCGCAGGTAAGGCGATAGTCCAGTTTGACTGGGTAACAATGATTGAGGCGTCATTTTTGGCCTTCCAAAACTCGCTACCCAAGCTTTACGCTCGAGATGACGTTCCAGACGTGCCAGTGCTTCACTTTCACCACCTACCCATACTGGTGCCATTAAACCTTCGGTGTCGAAACCTGATAATTATAGTTTAACAATTTTAACTCTTTATCTCTGCAAATTCACGATATATTTATTGATGAATAATTTTTATTTACCGAGTTCCTCAAGCGTTGGAACACCAAAAAAATCATCGTGATCGTCTTTTAGTGGTGTGTACGCGCAGCCGATGCAAGATGCTGTGACCGTTGCGGCTGGATACTCGGGCGGGTCCATCCGTGCTATCACATTTTGAAATTGATGATAGGTCAGTGGTGGCTTGCCGTTATTTTTTACGATTATCCTGTAATGATGATTATAAATTGTTGCTATTATTTTTTTTATATTTTTTATATTAAGTAGTAAAGGTCAACGTTTGTTACTCCGTAAATTTATAAAAAATAATGATTTTTATTTAAATTTGAAAATTGAATCATGATTCGTATGAATTAATAGCTGGCAAATATAAGATTTGTGATTCTTCTTATAATATATAAAATGAGTCTTTTCGGACGACCTGAATTTCAATTTCATTCTTTTGAAAAATCGCCAGGACGATCTCAAATATTTGTTCTTTTCCTTATGTATATATATAGCTTGGAATCTATTGAATGAAAATAGTTGAATATTGTCCAAGCAAACATATGATTTTTTAAGTCAATAACATTTTTTTTTTATTCTTTATTAGTAGCTAGCTAATAAATTCATTTTCAACTAATAATTGATAAAAATTTTTTTTTAATTAATTTTTATCAAAACGATTATTGGATATATCCCATAACACAAATTTAAAAAAAAATTGAAAAAAAAATATCAAATAAAATTAAAATCAAAATAAAGAATTATCCATGTATAGGTATCTATATACACGTAGCCTCAAGATCACTTGTCCTAATGCCTGTTATATTCCAGAAGCCACATTCAGCTTCAGGCAACGTCAGCGGCTTGTACAGGGTGTCACTGACATGTAAGCCTCAAGAGCGAGAACAAGCAATCTCATCTCTCCCACTCTCACACACACACATACACACCTATATACACACGAAGATGGACGTAAAAGGGAGAGAGAAGCGATTATTCGTGCATTAGCTCGAGCAGAGGAGTAAAGTTTAAAGCTTCAAATATTCCATACCCTGTGATATGATCACAAATCGTTCGTAAACAAAGCTTTCTCGTTCACGAGAAAAGAGAGAAAGAAAGTAAAAAAAAAAATGAACGTCATCGCTCGCGGCTCTGAAAATTGCAATGCCACGCCTATCGTTCGCCACGTATTTTTCACAAGCGAAAGAGAGTGAGAGAGAGAGAGAAAAGCTTGGTGGGAAAAAATCACGGAACATCCGCGCCGCGAGCTAGTCGAAAAATGAGTTTTCGCGTTTCTGTGCGAAGTGAGATAAATGGCTTTTCGGATGTGATGCTGCTGCTGCAAAGGGAATAAAACGAGAAAGGGTTTTCGTCTATATCTATCTCTTTCTCTCGCTTAATTCTCATAAAGCGCAGTCAGAATGTGTGCCTTTGGGCATATATATACCATCACCAGCACCACCACCACTGGACGAATCGATGGATATGGTGAATAAAAAAAAAAAATGTTGATGGTACGCTTGGGATGATTTGGGTTATAAATTTCGATGTTGTAACGCAGTAATTTTATCGTTTGATACTATTATTATCGCTTGTGATAATTGATATTTTCACTTTTGTTTTTACAATTAATTAATTTAATTCTATCAAAAATCGAATAACAAAATATATAAGAATGTAAGAAGAAAAAAATCTGTGCTTTCAAACAAATAAATACGAGCTTGCAACAGATTATAATCATGAAAACTCTTATTAAAAATAATAAAACTAAAAAAAGAAAAGTTTTAGCTAATGCTTCTAGTTTAATAGAAAAGTAAGGTTGTAGAAACTCTTTGGACTATATTTCGCGTATAGTGGGTAGTCTCTCTGTGTCACCGCGATTTAATTTGCTCAAGCTCTCTCTTTCTCTTTCTCTCTCTCAACTTCGCTAAGCTTTTAGGGTCCGCTTTAATTTTCCTCCCGAGGGATTATTCTCTGGTTGTTCCTCTCTTTCACTATACCCACTACCTACCAACGAAACAATTAGGACACTCTCTGAAAATTTACGCGTGACTTTTCTCTTCTTCTCCATATATATAGCTTTTGCTCTTTTGCTTATTCATCCTGTATTGAAATCCCAGATGAATCTATCAGGATATAATTTATTATCTGGATTATCGGTGCATTGAAAGCTTTCACTTTGATAACCATGCGTGTGTGTGTTAAACGTAAATTAATCATATCGATTTTTGACGATGATATATAGGATATATGATTTTTTATGAAAATTAACAGTACAACTTTGACGAGGTATTAATTTTGGTAACACAAGATCTGACATTGAAATTCTATATTATTGAGAAAATATTATGCGGGAATAAGAGACTTACACCGTTGGCATTTTTTGAGTACCTTGACAAATTGAAATTGAGCGAAGGGTATAAAAGGGGACTATAATAGTGGTTATATTCACCAGCTCTTGTCTCATCCTTTTACGCTCGCATCGTTTAAATTTAACGATCGAATAGATACATTTTATTCATGCTTTTTTTATCTCTCTCTCTCTCTCTCTCTCTCTATAAATTTTTAACATTATTTTAAAAATTTGAAACTTAGAAGACATAGAAATTACAGATCGAAATGCAATCAAACGAAACTTGGATATAATAATATAACCCATTTAATCTTAATATTGACTTTGAAAACACACATCTCTATATACCTACAGACCATCTATACTAATCACATTTGGCAAAGCCAAGAGAAAAATATCTCTTAGAACCTGAGTATAAACGCAGCTCGTCTCATCAACGTCCAACTTTAGTTCGCTCGCTAACTTCCCATGTTAAAAGAAAAAAAAAAGGTGAGGCATAGAAGAGAAGAGAGATAGAAAGAAAAAAAAAGTGCGAAAGAGAAGAAGAAAAAAAGAGTAAGAGTAGGAAAGGTGTTGGAAGCAGAGTTTTCCCCTTTCTTCCTCCTCTTCTTTTCTCCTCACTCATTTTCTGGGTAGCGGCTAGTTTCTTCTTCTTTTTTTTACGAAGAAGAGAGTCGTAAAAACACAAGAAGAGAGTTGTACAGGGTAGAGTTGAGGTGAAGAGAGAAAGCGAGAGAAGAGTCGACGTCGTCAGGTTAGCAAGCGCGCGTGCTAAAGTGCTATAGAATAAAGATTTCCTTCTTTCTCTTTCTCTCTTTTACTCTTCTAGTAAAAGGGGGGACCGACGACCTTAGTATAAGAGAGAGAGAACAGAAAAAGAGAGGCCAAGAAAAGGTTTTCATGACTTTTTCGCTGTTTCACACTCTCTCCCCTCTCATCCGTCCTACTCACAACCTCACCCTCGTTTTCTTTTTTTTTCTTTCTTCTCTCTTCCTTCTCTTTTTATTCTTTTTTTTCTCCCTAGCCCTCTTATCTTGCTTCGAGGGCGCAATTTTGTTAGGGAAGCATTAAGTCCTTAGTACGACTTGCTGCTTGTCGAAATGCCTCGACCTTTTCCCTTTACTTGCGTTTCTCCCTTCTTCTTCTTCTTCTTCTTTTTCATCTTCAACGCAATAAATGGTTACGTTCAAGATACCAAGTGTATTGTTGAATTATTTTTTTTTTTTTTTTTTGATGATCATTGTCTTTTCAAATTTGCACGGTTCTTTGTAATATATCGACTTGATTTTTAAATTTTTATGTATAATTAATCGCAAGCTTTGCTATTAGAAAACAAACGTTATACCCCATACTTAAATTAATTGTAACTGCGACAAATAATACTCACTCGTCAAGTTTATAAAGCGTATGCGAGACCCTCTGTACAACTGTGATACCAAGTTCCTTGCACATAGTTGTAATATTTTCATCGCGTACTCGGCCGTAAGGTTCAGGATCTTCTTCGAAAGTCAAAGACGTAGTGCCCCATTCTTTGAACAATTTCGGCAAGGCATCAGCTGGTTGACCTCGTATTACAAACAGTCGAGAATTGAGTTTGCGTAGTGAACGGTCTAAATCTTCCAGGCACTGTAACAGAAATCTGTACCAACCAAGTTTTGGTATCTTTAGTTTTGTTATGTTTGGCTTGTGAATTTATTTGCACACACATAGGATGATGAGGATGACCTTTAGGGATTTTTTTTTATTTTTTATCGCGGTACTACTCTTGGGATTTCGTGAAAAATATAAACATTTTAAAGGAGTTACGATATCTTGCGCGTGAAGCTTTTTAGTTTTTCTAAGTAGCTCATAATGCAAAATGTGCAATTAAAGTTTTGACTCTCCTGCGGGGATTAAACTCTCCGTTTCTCAAGCTACGCGTTATATATAATATATTCGCTATTGTAAACAAGTAAAAAGTTTTGAAGCGCAGCACAGGCTATTTTTCCTTTTTTTTATTATATTCTTAAGGAGTTAATGTTTTTCGCATGTGCTAAGCGCTTGCATTTTCTCGGGACCAACCCTTCTTTAGTACACGGTATCCCTGTTACCATGACTTTTTTTTTCTTATGAAACACTTGATTTTACCCACTTGGCGTTTTTTAGCTTAGCTCGTAAAGAAAAATTAAAATGCATTCTTCTTCTTTTTTTTTTTTTTTTTTTTTTTTTTTTTTTTTTTTTTTTTTTTTTTTTTTTATATTTTTTTTAATTTTTTTTTTTTATTATAAAAAAAGTTTTTTTTACATTTTTTGTTTTAGAAGCACCAGCCAATCCATCTCTCAACGATGGATTATCATGAAGTCTAAGTCCCTTACGAAACCAATGTACCGTGTGCTTTTTTCCATCGCCTTGTACAAATACGCCATCGGTAAGTGTATCCCGATTATCGTTACCTCCAGATATTGATATCGACTGGTGATGCTGTTGCGATTGTTGCGATGGATGTTGTTGTTGTTGTTGATGTTGATGTTGTTGATTATTGCGTCGGTGAATACCAGACGCTCGGCTGCAACCTATGTTACAGCCGATGTCGCTGCTCTGGCTACCCGTCATTGCAGCTCTTCGTTAATGTAAGTTAATTTTTTTTTCTTACGATTATCCGCCCATATTTGGCTATATTTTTTTCACTGAATTTGGAAAAAAAGGAAGTTTTTTAATAAAATTTGGTTGAAGTTTTAGTGTTTAGATTTTTAAAGCTTTGGTTTATTTACCTTACATGTACGGATTGTTGAAAATTTTACTTAGATAAGATTTAAAGAACATGTCCTTACAGTGTGTATATCTGAAAACAAATTTATTTTTTATTTAAAATTACAATTTTTATATTTTAATTTGATTGTACGAATATTTTTAAAAATATTAGAAATTAATTTAATATTAAAAAAAAAAATTATAAACTAAATAATTTATTTAAATATTACCATACATATCATCATCATACTATATATTCACAATTATACATCAAAGTTAATGGCAATGAAATTTCAGAAAGCAATCGAAACAATAAAGTCCATTTCCGTTATTACTCAAAACGTACATGCATTTTGCATTATGGAATATTACAAAACAGCCACTAACTCGTACACATTCAACATCACATTGCCAACAATTCATCTTTTGATTAAGTCGACGAATTATTCGATTACCCCCCCTTTTCCAACAATTGACCGCAAAACCGAAAAATAACAATTTTAATTTAAATCGAATTAATAATTGTTCACATAAAAAAAGATGAAAAAAAAAAATTGCCGTCAGCCGGTCACTTTTTAAATCTAGTTTTGCTATAGTAGAGCAAGAAACAGATGGGGCGAGATATGCTCTACTCCAGACGATCAATGGAGGGCAGCTGCGCCCTCCTGACATGTTATATACGCTGCGCCTCTTTCCCTCCTATTCACTTCTTCGTATAGATCTGCGGTAGCTTTGCAAGCTGCTTTGAACTTTCGTTCAAATACGCGAGATTGCGCTGCTTACTGGTTTTTTAGAAATAAAAAACGTATAATAAGGTATTATTTATACTTTACTAAATTTATTTTTAAATAGTTTTTTTTTTGGAATGTTAATTTTTTTATATTTTTATTTGAGTTTCAAGTTTTATGTTTAGAAAAAAAGAGTTTGTGAGCTTTCATTTAATTATGACAATAAGGTAAAATGTTTCAAAGATATGAGTTTATTAATAGGAGTCGTTAAAATATGATGTAATGTACACTTTCATTTCTTATCTTTTAGTTAGAATGAAAATTCAAGATATTATAATGTGTCATTAAAACAATCGTAATGAGTATTTTTTTTTTTAAATATTTTAAAAAATTATATATTTTATAAATAATTAATCAGGATTATTTTCTTCGACCTTGCAGAAAATTCAATTTTTATTATATCATTTAATCATTTTCATTCACAATTTAAAAAAAAAAATTTCACCAAAATTTACACTAACTCGATACCATGGCTAAACTAATCATAAATACCAATTAATCGCGATCATTTCTTTCGAGGTTGTGTGTATACGTATACAGAAGCGCGTCAGCGTGATAAATGCATCAGAACTATTACGACATACAAATAGCGCGTCGATGAGCCTATTGCATAACTTCAAAGCTAAACGTTGTGTTTGTCTATAGATATACACTTTTCTCTCATCCCCACCTTTATATTATTTGGCTAGAAGGAAACATTTGCATCGGTTCTAACTTAATATTTTTTTTTCTGTCTATGCACCTATAACTTTTTTTTCCATTTTGAGTCTTTTCGTATTAATTTTTTTTATTTAATTTTTGATCGAATAAAACAATTTAAAAATAATGATGTAATAGATGAAGTTACTTGTCTAATGCGACATATAAACTTCACTGGAATATCTATATAGAATAAAATCTAAAGTATTTCTATATATGCTAAACAATCAGAACCTTACATAATTGTAATCGTCTCGTTAGTGTGATCCTTAAACTCGCTCACGTTATACGCTTATAAAACGCTTTTATAATTGGCTACAAATTACAATGATTAGTACTAAAACCTAAGCTGTGTAGAAACTTATATAATTATTAAGATATTTTTTTTTTAATGACTAATTCCATTAATCTCAATTGTTTATTTACTGTTTAACTCTACTGCTCATATGCAAAAAGACCACACGACAAAAAGCGACCACCTAATTTCAATTTTGACAAAATGCCAACAATTTTTTTTTTATATGTATACCTTTGTAAAAACCATTTACATTCACCTGATATATATTTTTTTCTCTACCACACAAAATACGATATCTCATTTTCTCGTTTCAACAAATCCTAGGATTGACGTTACAGACACAGGAATGTCTCTCGTCAGTCATTTCATTTCTTTTTTTTTTCCTTTTTCTGCCTTTCCAGTATACACGCGAGGTATATAGTTTGCGTTATTCGGTAATTCGAAGTTACGATCGCAAGCTCGTATTTCTTTTCTGTAATACCGATACATACGTCACGTGTGTATGTATATATTATATACGTAGTACACAAAGCTTTGGTGTTATCGTTATTTTATGTTTGTTTTATTTAAGTTTCTGTAATTGTGTAAGAACAATGTGCGATAAATGAACTTTTAATGAAAAACAATTTTAATTTAGTAACCAAAAATAATTTCTTTGTTTTTGTTTGATAAACAATTGTTTTAAAATATAATTAATAATCGTTAAAAAAATGTCTCATGTTGTCAGGAACTGGACTACATAGGTATACTTTTACCATCGGTCTCATACTACCACACGAATAATGCGCGCGCAACAAATCTGACTTTCTGGTAAACATACACGCGCGCACGTGTAAACCAACGAGGAGAAAGTACATCTATATATTCACTTTACTTACAATAGCGTGTTTCTATTATTTGAATGTTCTTATCGCGTATCAGTAGATAAAGGCAGTGTATGGTAAGACACTAAAACTTTAACGTAAATCTGGATAGTATAATTATTTAATAACTATTTTTCAAAAAAAAATATTTGAGTCAGTTTATTTAAAATTATTCCTCTAAACATATTATTAATCTTGAAAAAAATAATACAAGGCAGTTTCAAAAATCAATTACTCCAACGTACCGATCATCAGTAGTTACTTGTATCCATGACACAAAGTGTCTGTTATTTAAACTCCTTACCACAGCAATTCAAAAAACCGCTGCCAAGTATTTGGCAGAAAGCTTCCTCAAATACAATTTTCTTAAAAAAAATTTATTTTTTATTACAATTTTTTTTTATTATTTATA
>JAPYZE010000821.1:0-32946 GCA_030522805.1 Leptomastidea abnormis
AACAAGTCTCCCAAGTTTGGTTCGATTATCTCTTTTCGTTCCAAAATTATCCTTGAATTCTCAAATTACCCCGTTCTCAAAATACCCCATCTTCCCCTACCTAGTATATAAGAGGCGGGATATAAATGCAGTGTATAAGAAGGGAATTAGGTTCGAGGAAAATTGATTTTACAATAACATACGAGAGCGCCACACAGAAATGTAACAACAGTTAATTCTATTTCATTCGCTTTATTTTATTTTTCTCTTGCGCCTTACAAAGCAGCATAACAGTCAAACTATAATTTCACGATGACAGCGCGCGTAAGCGAACGGGAGTCCGAAAATTGGCTATAGAAAGGTAGTTTGAAGTTAAGCGTAACGACGTGACGCAATGATAAAAGAGAGAGAGAGAGAGAGAGTCGCGGTGCATTAGACAAACGTCACGAGCGGACAAACTTTTCACTGTAACGGCAACCCCCCCCCCCTTCTTTACCCCTTTTCTTATATACACACATACACACACATATATACGTAAGTTTTTTCCCCTTATTCCTCTTCATATCCCTACCTTGCTTAATTTTTTATTTTAATATTTCCATCATATTATTCAACCAGAGCGAGCCTATGTAATGTAACGGCAAAGAATATTCCATACTGCCGCTCTGTCAACCAGCCCAGAAAATGAAAGATTCAACTTTCTCAAATCACAATCGTCCTGAGCACTAAATAATTATATAGTTGCGCTCTTTTTTACCGGCGGCAAAGCAGTCTAGCTAGTCTGGTAAAGTACTTTTATACTTTCATACTTTTCAGACGCTGCTCGAGCCTCCAGAGTCAAAGCGAGCCCTACAAAATCCCTTTAAAACAAAAAAAAAAAAAAAATAGGTAGCACCTATTGATGTACGGTTCTTACCTATCTTCCTTTATAATATATATACATACACACACGCACGAGCGCACATTTCGAGACTCCGCCTGCCACTTCCGTTGGAGCAGCCCCTTCAAGCGAAGCGCGGAAACGGCCTGTGAGTGCGTTCAAGGCGCGAATTGCCTTCATACCGCTTCGACCTATTCATGTAAATGTATTTATTATATATATACGCGTGTGTATACCTACATAACCGAGACAAGCAGCGAACCTCGCTCGCGAAGGGAAAAAAATTAGCAATCAATGTCCGTAGCACGAGCATTAATTGTGAGCAGATAACGGTACAATGTACGTAACGTAGGCTCTCTCTCTCTCACTCTCTCTCTCTCTCTCACTCGTGTAGGTATATCTAAGTGTACACGAGGTTTACTATAGCACAAAAAAGGAGTTTGCTGATGTATGCAGCAGCGATTTCAAGGGGCTATAGATATATAGGTAGGTATAGGTAGGCTGGAATAGGATAAACGGAAGACTCGTGAAATTTTCGTCTTTATGACGTATGTACAAACAAAGACTGGCTTTTGTTTGCGCGCGTTAACGGCTAAGATATAATGAAGTCAATGTTGTAACACTTACAAAACGCCACCTCTTCTGACGCCGTGGTGCGCGCTACCGTATACGTATAACATATACACACATACCGTAAGTTTTTACGTATCTATGTGTAGTTTGTGTTTTCCTAATGTTACGCAATTCTTTTTTATTCCAAACGTAAGATATTTTGTAATATATATATAAACACATTTGAGCACTCATTGTAGATTTATAGAAAGAGAGATACACGAGATGGATGAGATATAATTTAATGTCCTATACAATACACTTGGGAGGGGGGGGGGGGATAGAATGATTCGCGCGAGCCAATTGCGTTATGATCAAATTTTTGTGGGGTTTGAAATGTGCGTCGAAAGCTGCGCCAAATACATACGTCACATTCTCGCACACTCGCTCGCAGGCAAGGAGAGGTTAACACCTTTCGACACGTGTCTAAAACATTCTATAAACATGAATAAATTATCATTATCGTCATATATTTGATTATTTATTATTGCTATTAATTTTGATTGAATTTTGATATAATTTCATTGCCACCCCCACCACACACACACACAAACAATCAAACAAACACCTACGCATCAAAGCTTATCTCACTAAATTCATTTTTTTTTAATACAGCGAAATCACAGGTAGGTAGGTATAGATAGGTACTGGAATCATGGCAAATAGTACACGCCAAAGTTCCATGCTCTGACCTTCGTAGCGTCGAATGGAAATTACTTAAGGGTGGGGGGGGGGCACCCTTAATTACGTTCGGAGGAGCAAAAATGGTCAGGGGAAAGGGGGAAGGACAAAGAAATTACGTTACCTGGAGCTTGATATCCGGCAGGATGAGCATCTCCAGAGTATGTGTAGCCGCCGGCCTGAATTGTGGCGGTGGTATAAGTAGCAGCGACTTTCAACGGATTGCCCTTGGCCCCGCGCCGGCTGACCCTCGTGCACTTGCAGCCAAGAAAAAAGTGGACGAGCGTATAAGAGAGAAAACGCGCAGCGGCCGGAAACCCGCGCTCTGGCGCGTTTTGTCGAGAGTACCTATATGTACAACTTATATATATATAGCTACTCGCGCGCGGCGCAAGCTGCTACTGTAGAACTGCTGCAACTGCAAGTGCTGCGTGATACAAGCGCTAGTGTACCTTATATCCTTGCGCCAAGAGCCAAGGGGAGAACGGCCTTTACTTTGCCACGCCACAGCTGCGGCGGCTCCCTTCGAGCGAGAAGAAGGAGCGAGAATATGAATACGGCACGCTTCGCTTCCCTTATTATATAGAGTATATTTATATATACTTTCGGGCTCTTTGCAGCTCGTCTACATACACGCACACACACATATACATAGCCTCGCGCGCAAGGCTATGTACCGATGATTTTACGAGATCGATGTCACTTGGATCTGTTATTTTAGTTTTCTCTATTTAATCCTTCCTTTCTTTCTTTCCTTCTTTTTGTTGTATGTACGTGGGTTCGAATCTGAGATGATGAGAGAGTAAGAAAGAGAGTGAGTTTAATTTTTTAGCTGAGCTTCTAACATACCAATGCAATTGCGATTATTATACGAGCAGTTGTTTGGTAAGTTCCTTTTTCTTTTGTAAACCGTACACAGGCTGCAATTCTTTTCTATAACTACATTAATTTTGATTAAAAAAAATAATAATAGTAATAAATAAATAAAAAGAAAAACATATGTACATACTTCTATTTGTAATTGTTATTTTTTTATTTTTATTTATTATTATTATTATTTTTTTTTTTACAAAAACAAAGAAAATACTATGGAACGTTTTTCTGGTGTGTATTAAAGAAATAATGAACTTCTTATTTTATTCGTCTGATTATAAAAAGCTAATAGGTGTATAATAAATGCTGGTTATATCGACGAAGCGATAAGAGTACAGTTTTCTACCTGCGCCCCTTTGTACTTTATCTATTTCTTCTTCTATTCCAGCAAAAAAAGAAGCCAATTCACGCTTATTTCATCGCCCTCGGGCAAGAAGGTGCCGATTCAGAAAATAGCTTTTTTTTACCTCCGTTTGAAGTGGGCTACCTGGATCATTTTTAAATCTACAAGTTTAATTTTTTATGGAAAAGAAAGAAGAGATTCAGCCGATGATTTACGTATAAAAAATTATTTTATTATTATTATTATTATTATTATTATTATTAAACGTACACTTTTATTACGGCTCAAAAATAAGGGTAAAAAAGTTATTTTCCGAATCGACACCTTCTTGCCGTGGGCTCTGGATTGGCACCTTCTTGCCCGAAGGCGACGATTTATATGCTCTTCTACATCCTTACTACTACCGATCCTCAGGGAAGGCTTTAAACGCGAAAAGTATCAAACTGATTCTCTCTCACTCTCTCACACTCTCTATTTTTCTACCTTGGATCACACAAAATTTACAACCTCCGATACTCAAGTCCAAAAAGTTTTGTAAACAACACACGCGCACTTGCACTGCTATCGTCTATTCACCGAGTCACCATAAAAGTAGAAAAAAAAAGTCGGAAAAAAACAAGCAGGAATATCAAGGTCAAGAGTTTAGAAATGCTCGTTGAGTAGCAGCAGCAAACGCGGATAGCTGCAGAAATCTCGTAAAAGTGGAATAACTCGTAGTTGGCTTTTGCGCTGCGCGGCGACGCACACCGTACAAGCAGAGAAGAACAGGCAGCAGCACTGCACTGACTGCTCGTTGTTACCTCTTTCAGGGCCTACGCGGCGAGGTGAAAAGAAGGTGTGTGTGTGTGCGCGCGCGAGTGTGTGTGTGTGTGTGTGCGCGGTGGGGACCGAGAAAAGGAGAAAAAGAAGCACCGCGCACCAGTGGCCCTCCGGCGGGACACGACTAGTGCACTCAGGTGGGAGAGGGCTGGAAAGGAGAAGGGACGTATTTATAAGTGAGAGCATCCGCTGAGTTTTTCTTTTTTACTCGCTTGCCGCGGCGTGCGTACTCCGCGTCGAATATAATATATATATATATATATATCCTATGAGCACTAGCTATAGCTACTTCCTCAGCTCTCATCCTCTGTGCTTGTATTATGTATATGCGGGTACTGCTTGTCGTGTATACGTATTCGTACATCGTACATACGTATACCTATACATATATATTTACACGTACAGGTGTATAATGCTGGCGCACAGGTATACACACACATACGTGCGACTGTTTGGACGCGTGCGCGGCCCTTTACTTGCATTCTAGGTAAGTATTTCCACGAGATGCAAAGGACTCGCGATTTTCTTCCTCGTAAATTAAATGCTTATTGGACAAGAAGACATGATATCTTATGTCCGTATTCTCCTTTTTCAATATTTGCCCGAGGAGATTTTTTTTCTTCTTTTTTTCCCTTCTATTATTTGGCAGCTTAGGCAAATTCAAATTTAGGGTGAACATTTGAAATTTATATTCCATCAAAGTACTTTCACCTAAAATACGTTGTTAATGCACCTAGGGACACAGGATGTATATTCTTGCAATAGAACACTATGAGATAGTGTTACGAGAAGAAAAAAAAAAAAAGAAGATTTTATTTAAATGAGTAAGTAGTGTACGATAGTGCTTAGAGATCTTCATCGCGTCAAGCTAGCTAATATAGATGCATAGATACAGCCAGCCAGCCAGCCAAGTATACCTATATACCTAATATAATTACACCGATTTTTCACGTTCAGCCTAATCCAATTGATTGAATACTTATCATCAGCGAATAAAAACAATGTCAGGCTGACGCGCGTCAAAAAGCAGCAGTTGCCTTATAAATTTGCGAGAGATAAAGGGAGAATTAAGAAATGAGGGATAGAAATAAAACAGAAAGAGAGAGAGAGAGAGAGAGAGGAAAAGAAAAGTGTGTAAATCAAACGAACGATCGTATAATTTGTGGAACGCCGTTAAAGTTAATCTGACGCGCTGGTGCAAATTTCTCCGGCGCCGCACTCAAAAGACCAAACAGCCTTTCTCTCTTTTTTCTCGTGCCGGCACAACAATTATAATGTGTATGCGCTGTATATGTGCTGATCCGTGAGCGCGCGCGCGCGCATATACCTTGGTTAGCGAAAAATCCACGCGATTGCTGGGTCAGTATTGAAACGTTTGGCTTTTTAAGCAGCGAAAGTATGGCAACGCAACAAATTTCTCTAAGATGATTTTACTTTATGTAATGCCATGCATAATGCTTCGTTTATAATAGTAGTACAGAGAAATTTTTCTTTTTTATGCAATAATCCCTCAATTTTTTATAGTGGATATCAGATTATATACATTTGAACTTCTTATTTAAGCGGGAATTCATTTAACTGGAAATTGAATCAAGCGACTTGACACGTTTTATAATATTTTTGCCGAAATAATTGAAATTTTTAAGAGAAAAAATTTATGGCTGTTATAAGCGCTCTTTAAATTGCTACGAGTGGAGATTTTACTGGCGAAAAAAAAAAGAAAAAATTATTTTCACATGTATTTTGACCAAGTTTCACCTGGCAGCATTAAAGGACAAAATCTTACCCTGCTATAAAATTTTAATTGTTCTCTTAATTTATTCTCTTAGGTATAATTATTATCAAATGAAGGTAAAAAAGAGCCCATTGAAAAATCTATGACTGTGTACATCGTACAGTAGCATCGCTTAATTTTTCATCTCAAATCATTAAATTTACATAGCAGCTACGTATGGAATACATACGTATAATGTAATCTATATGATTGTAACTTATAAAATACCTCTAGCGAAATAAATTGTTGAAATAATTGTTCAGTGTGTAACCGCGTTTAGCCGATTTTGCATTTTCCAGTTGAATAAGTACGAAATCGTTCTAAATTTGCACTTTCCTCCGGAATAACTCACGCAATAAGTCTTAGTTGCATATTCGCGTGGTAAACAGGGCGGCACTATAAAACCTATTACAATTAATAATTTCCTACCACTTGCAGCTTGTGCGTATGCGTGTATCTGTCGTTGAATTTTCTTTTTGACTATAGACATACACTGAAATCGTATTAAGAATATCGAATCTGTAGCCGATAGCCGCGCGCAGGATCAGTAGACATCTGCGCAATAACCGCACACGCTACCTGTACCTGGACCTAAGTATATATTACCTATCAGATTGTGAAAAAGCAGAGACACTGGCTTTAGCGAGTAAGGATATATAGGAGCAACGGAGAGCATCAACGTGTCGGCAGCAGTTGCTTAGGATATATCACGGATGTATATTATCGCGCAAACGCTCAAAAACGAAGAAACAGGCTGCTGCTGCAGCAGCAGGCGACACGCGTAAAAGTATAGGTATATAAAATGAGCTCTGGCGTCAGGGGGGTTGAGGGCGGGAGAGGCTGTTGCACAACCTCGCTTCTGTTGCTGCTGCTGCTATCAGCGGATAGAACCAGTCCTGATGCAGACGACTGGCCTGCCACCAGGAAGTCGCGACATCTCGCGCGTGCGAGGAGCGAGCTATATGTCGAAAGGAAAACCGCCAAGAGAGAGAAAGAGAGAGGCACGCACACCGGTACACACTGCATTCCTATAAACGCCTTTCACCGCGCGGGCGCAATATATACTATACTTAATGTTCTCGGAGCGCACAGCGCGGGCGCATTCCACGAGGGCTCGATCGGCCAATCCCCCCTCCCTGCCCCTTCCTCCCTTTTACTTACTTTTCCATTCTCAAACTCATCTTTTTTTTTAATCATTATATAGGTGTATTTATCCCAGATAAAAAGAGAGAGAGAGAGAGAGAGCGGGATGAGAGAAAAATTTTACTTTTATCGACACGTAAAAACGTAGAAAGAGGTATCAATCGTGGTATTTTCAATGTTGAAAAAAATTGCTGATACGGAAAGTCGAATGATTGTTGTTTCGTATCTTGATAAAATTCCATTTTTTATACATAAATCAAAAAATTTAAAAGATCAAACTTTGTTAAACGTAGATCTGCTTACGTCTATAAGTTTGTTTACTTTCTTACTTCTTAATCGTGTGCTAAAAATTTTATTTCAGAAATAAACATGTAGCATAGGTAAAAGTATAAAAATGTTCTTTCAAGGATTAGGCGTCGAGAGCTTCGTTTTAATAACGTGACATCAATATTGAGGTACTTACGAGTCTTCTGCTATATATACGTAGGTATTCACGCTACGTGAGTTGATTTGATTAATCGCGTGTTAATGCATTATTCTTCATATTTTCTTTAAGCTTTTGTAGTATTATTTTGACTATAATTCCTTATCCTCTATAACATGCGTCTATATCCTTGAAAGATATTTTATGTTTATTCTACTGTAAGAAATCTATGAGGCAAAACGTATGGGCCTTGACATAAAAGAATAAATTTTAACTATATTAACGTAGCTTAAGAAAAAAATCTGACAAAAAAACTCAACCTCAAACTTTTTATTCATTCACCGCATTAACTTTTTTTTTAACAAATGCAAAATAATATTAATATATCTTCTTTTTTGCAATTGGTAAAGTATAGTTAATTTAACGGAAAAACTTGAATTTCCTGAAAAAAATCAGCATGTTGCAACTCTATCGGTTCGGAATGGATAAAGCCGCAATCCAAACAGATAGAATCTGATCTTGATTTTAAAAATATGTGAAAGCAAAAATTGTAGCGAATTAATAGATAGATAGAAACTAAAATGACCATAATCCTTGGCAAGGCCTACGTCTTATTTCGCACCTTTACCGAGACGGAGAAGTACTGAATTACGAAAAAGGGAAAGAGAGAGAGAGAGAGAGAGAGAGAGAGAGAGAAAGCAAAAAAATTACACGTTAATATTGTAAATTACATGCATAGCGCGCCGCAGCAGAGGGGTTTCATAAAATTTTCACAACTCTGTGCAGTGTGCTACCTCTGTCATCGTAACTATATAGAGACCAATAACCCACGTGCGATGCATCGATGAGTCACTTACGCGACTGTTGTAACAAAAAAAAAAAAAAAAAAAGATTTGAAAAAGGAAATAGGAAAATGAAAAAAGTACAAGTGACAGCAACACCTTTGGATCAAATTCCGTGTATGGGTTGGTCGAGCAGAGAGCTGACAGCTGAGAAGGAAGACAGAAGATTTAATGAAAAGACCAGGACAAAGCCACATACGTTGACGTGCGAGGAGGCAAGACAACGGCAAGCGGATGAAATAATATGGCAAGAGAGAGAGAGAGAGAGAGAGAGAGAGAGAGAAAGAGAGAAAATTCATTAATATAAAATAAGCTACGGAAAAGGTGGTGGCTTCATCAGTTTCAATGCTGCTGCTACTTATTTTTATTATATTTATATATGTATACAACAAATAGAAGAGGGAAATTTTTATAGATATCTTTGTTTCATCGAACTCTGCTAATTTTGACAAATTTATTATTGAACCTGTTTATTTTTCACGTTCTTTCACTTTCCAACTAATTATTGTCTCTCTACTATATTTTTTCATCCAAAAAACATGATTAGAAAATTATTATATTTTAATGTGCTACATGGCTTTGTTAACTGCTTATTCTAATAAATACACAAAAATTATTAATATTATATCACGCTTACTTATAACGTTGCGACGTGCCTTAACCTCGAAGTAGAACACGTCACTGTTTTTATGATTAGACAGATACTAAAAAGATCGGTTATTATTAATAACTATTAAGTGATACCTGTAACTGTACTAGTGATTTGTTTCACTTCCTTATTGTTACGCTGCTGATTCCCTCAATTTTCTGATTTTTCAAAATTGCTCAACTCAACTTTCAACAAAACTCGCCGTGTGCTGGTGTGGACAGAGAGAAACTTAGTAAATGGAAGCTTCCGCGACGCGGCGCTATATAGGAGTAACCCACCAGTCCCCGGCCCGGCTCAACAACGGTTTTTCGTCTTGTCTCGTCGTCTCAAGTTTTCGCCTATAGCCCAGTCGTCCGTGCATGATCAATAACCGCACCTGACCGATAGGAAAAGTGTCAACGCGAGTAGCGAGCTGATGCCTCGATGCCTGATATAAGTACAGGCCACATACCACATACAGGCGAATGGTGCCTAACCTAATACATAAACGGTTGAAAGTTGAACTCCTATATAGAAAAAACTATCTGTAACGTTCGATTATCAGCGTATGTAGAGATGCTTATTTTTATTTAGACGTTAAATATATTTATCGAGTTAACGCGTTACTTTTGAGTAAACGCATAAAGTGAGCAAAATTATTCTTTCTTTAAATGTAAGCTGATAGTGAAATGCGATTTCGTGACATTAATTTTTTTGTGGTTAGAGTGTTTAAATGCCGGTGATTTGGACCGGAGATTCAGTGTTTGCACGACTGGAATTTTTTTAACAAGAGATCAAACTCGATGAGCGTGAGAAATCATAATATAACATTTCATTAACGCTCACCGGCCTCACCGCATGTTATTAGAAATATGGCATATTAGGACAACGAAGCTGAAGGTAATTTTTACGTTTTACGTTAGTGAAAACAACATAAATAGGTAATATAACACTTATAGAGGTGTATCCTACCTCTATATACCAGCGCTGTTTGCAGAGCTGCTGCTCTTCTGAAATTTTTTTTACGGTTTTGTTTTTTTCAAGTACTAACAACTTTTGCTTTCATTCACAGTATATATTGGAATAACATAACAATAGACCTTACGAGTCACTTTAAATTAAAATCAATACAGATATTAAGTTTTACGAAAATTTAAATCAGTTTATTTAATTTACATGATTCATTGTTTTTACAATAAACATATAATCGTTTTAAAAATTTTTTAAAGTTTGTTAAAATTTTCTTAATATTACAGGCACTAGTTTTAAATTCACGGCAACTCGCAGAAAGATTGATGTCGGCATCGAAACAGAAATTTGAATTGTTTGCACTTTAGTCCCACACACGCTGAAGCAGACGTATTATATTCAATCGGAAGCCAAGCTGACATTGCTTCTTGCGACGAGGAATCAATTAAAAGTAGGTGGATTTACTTATTGTGTAATTTTTTTATTTTATACATGTGAATAAAAATTATAATGTGAAGATGACAACTCTAGTCTTGGAAAGAAAGGCTGGAAGATACCCCTTTCCTCCTGCTGAATCAAATACGTTTTATAAATAACTTCAAGATAATGTCTGTATGGCATAAAATATAAAAACCTTGTTAATCTTATTAAATTTTTGTAATTTTTATCAGTTTATTAATGCTGCATAGCTCGTGCTTAATTGTGTAATTTTGATTGATTTGATTCTTTTAATTATTTGATTTTGGTATTGATTTTTATTTAAATTTTAATTTGATTCATACAATTTTCTATTTTGTGATTTGAAAATTCTACTTATTTTAGCGAGTTTAGATATTAAATTATAAATAACATTGTACATTTAGTACACAAAAGTTACCCTTCTCCCCACAAGTTAAATGTAAGTAATTATTTTTGTATAATATAAATTTCACATTTCAATTCAAATATTAATATATACCTATTTATTATATACTATTTATAATAATGTGCATTTAAAAGATGTATTAACTTTTTGACGTATTTTACTTTTTCCAAAATTATTTGTTTTCATATAATTTAGTAGACACAACATTAGATTGTAAGTTTTAGTCCATTAAAATATAACTTGAGGTTCTATTTTCTCATCTTAACGTGTAAATCAATCATACATAAAATTGAAGATATTTTAGTATAAATTACTATAGTGTAATTAATTTGTCTTACTAGCTGACATTGTATGCTAAATTTATTAGCTAGTGAATAACTCGAATATTCCCACCCTCAATGCTATTTTCTTTTACATTAACATCAATAGCAACAATACCAAATTTAAGATAGCCAAAGAAAAATTGTTGAAGCAGTTTCGCTCTAGTTTTATCATTGATCATCGACACCTAAATGTAAATATTATTGTATTTACTATTTAAAATTTGTTTAGTTTTAAAAAACTGTCAATATTGACTTAAAAACTTAATCCAGATATTAACAAGAGAGGTCAAAACATAGTCAGATGCCTATCGTTGGCTCCCGCTTGTGGCAGACCCTATAAGGGAAAAAATGCTGAGTCATGGTCATAAAATTATTTATTAGCAGCTTTAAGTGTTTTAACACGGAAACGAGCCGAAGATCACTAGATAGGTGATGGTGGTTGGTAAGGGGCTATAGGGGGTTGACAAGCGGAAGACTCGAAGAAGTCCTATCCTGACGTATCAAGCTGAGGTCGTGTAGGCAGGAAACGCGAGAAAAAAAAGGAAGAGGAGAAGTATGAGGATGATGCTGCAGGTAATAGTATAAGTAGTATCGAGAAGGGATAAGAGAAGGCGTGCTGAGTCCCTTGAACCTATGGCTGCCCAGCCAAGCATTAAAGACCCCCCTTCCCCTTCTTCCCCACCCTTCAGCCTTCCCTGGGTCTGGGGGCCGGATAATGATAAGGCTCTTTCTGCATGCGTAACTCGTTAAACGCCGGCGTAGCTGCGGCTCTCCTCGCTCGCTCGCACGCGCAATTATATATGTAGGTGTGTATACTGTACGTACTGTGCATGTGTATGTGTGCGTAGGTGCCCGGAGAATGCAAGAAAGCGCCTCATGGAAATTCATATTAGGCGTGAACGCGTGCTATTATTACTTGTAATGTTGCTGCACCGAAGCACCCGCCTGCAGTGTTCCGTTCTTTTTCTTTTCCTTCCTTTATTGCGCTTTGCCACCGCCTCCTCTGCAGAGCTCTCTATATGATTCGAGGTCGTTGCCAATGCATCGCCACTGCTAGATTTATTTTTTTCATTATTATTTTTTTTTTCTTTCATTGTTTTTTGGTGCAACGCTTGGGAGAAACTAGCGATTTAATTTTAACGACACTTCTTGTAGCAATATAAGAGTACTAGTATTCTGGCAAGAGCAAGATTAATATATTTATTATCTTCAAGCTCATTTTAAACATAAGACATTAAATCTACTAGAATTAAGAAAAAAAAAAAAGATAAAATGTAGAATTGGTACCTATGCTCTGTAAAGTTTGTATAGTTGAAATAAAATAAACAACGACGCAGGTTCTCGCAGTTCACCAATCCGCTTGCTCACATACATATATCGGTTTACAAAATAACGAGCGCAAGAGTCTTCCTAATAGGAGAAAAAAAAACACAATATCTCCAAAGCACACGCGGAAAACTGAAAGTTTCGTAATCACCTCATCTACTGTCCGCAACAGCCTCGGGGTCGAACAATGCAGATGACGCGAATAAGTACAAGTGGCGCTAATGCAATTCGTTATCATCCAATAGATCCCTGGAGATCAGCTGCGCTGCGCCAGTAAGAAGGCCGGCAGCGAATAAAATCTGATTAATCTGCTTACCGGATCCACCTATGCTCGCAGCTGCTACAGTGAAGACTTGCAATGACGAGCAAGTTTTGCCTGGCTGCTTTCGAAAGCACGCGTATTTTTTATTTCTTTACCTTTTTCAAGATCGCAATCGGCCAAGGTCAAAGCTTTTACGTGCTGAGGTTTTTTGTTTTAGAAAAACGTATTGGAAGTACGTAGACATATATCGGTGCCCCGGAAGAAGAAGGGCATATCTTGGTGCTCACGAATGAAGAAGGGCACAACTCAGGAGGATGGTTGAAGAAGGGCACAACTCAGAACGCTCGTATAAAAAGATTCTTCTTAATTCGTGAGCGCCGAGTTGTGCCCTTCTTCATCCGGGGCGTCAATAGAATGTGTTTTTTGTCTATCCGTTACGCGTACTTTCTCTTTTGTTGAAAATTAAAACAAACTACACACACACACATAAACACACACACACACACACACACACATAAACACGCACACACAGGAATACAAGCTGCTACCGATGAAAATAAAAAGCCACCCCGAGCTCGGTCCAGCATGAAATTGACATTAGCGAAGCAGCATTAGCGAAGCTCTACGTACCTATGTAATGTATATATAAAATGACCACCGGCGTTGTTCGAGGCATATCACGCGGAAACAGTTTTAATCGCTACTCGGACCCACCTTGTAATGTAAAGAGTTCCGATTGCCAATAGCTGCTGCTGTTGCTGTTATTGTTAGTCTGATAGGTATGACCCGTTTAATGCGCAGCATTTGAACTTTTTCGTGGCAACCAGCGCGACGGACCTTGTTTAGCCTCTTTTTTCAGAGGCTTTTTTATGTTTTTTATTGTTTCGTTGTTCTGATGTATATATTTGAATAGCCAAGGTCGATGTGTAAATTGAGACTTCTGACAAGTGGATTTACATTTCCTGCAAGATATTGTAATCGTATTTTTTTTTTTTTTTTTTTCATCTTTTTTAATTATTTATTTACTATTTTTTTTTTCAATGTTATACTTAAAATTGCTGTGATAAGACAGCGATAAAATTTTCTCTCTGCCTACTCGTAAAAACATAAAGCCGTTTATCAAAGGTCTAGTTATATATTACGGGTTATTTGAAATTCAGTATTACCCTAATCTTTAGATTTACGAGTTGTACGCGGTTGTTAATTGTTTTATATTTCATTCAATGTTGCGCAAGATTTCTAAAATATTAATTAGTAATAAAATTTTGAGCTTTTCTTTTTTTTTTTTTTAATATTTACGTTACGTACCTATTATTTCTTAAAATCATAAAATAGCCAAAAAAATTCTGCTCTATCCGAGCTCCTTTGCAATCTTATTACTTTTTCGAAACACACCCATGAGCAGTTTTCAGTTGGCATGATATTTAATCCTCGGTCGAGACGTCTGCCTATATACGTTGGCAGGTAGTACACAGCCATCGACCAGTGTATATATATATGCAGCGCGTGGTGCAGCGGATGTAATCGAAGAGCAGCGCACGGGCTCGGCTGCTCACTCCAATGTCAATTTTACGAGCCCAGTAGAAGAAGTCGTGCAGGCAAAGCATCAGGGAGGGAGAAAGAGATTGGGGTAAGGGGCAGAAGGAGAAGTAGGAGGAGGAGGAGGAGGAGGAGGCGTACATGTTTCATTGAAGCATGACGCGCCGACCGGAAATTGCTCTCTTCCCCGCGTGCAGGTAGCCTCTTCCTCCGATCGGTCGATCAGACGGACGGACGGACGGACGGGTGGGTTGACACCTGTTTCGTAGCAGCAGAGCCGAGGTAGACTGCTTGTAAAAGGCGCGACGGCCAGCTTATAGTGAGCTAAGGTTACTCAACCTTCTTACCTCGAGACGAAGCCTGATAATTAAAATTACGCGCTACGCACCCTGCAGTCGCATCGATCGTCGTCGCTTTATCTGCTAAAGGCTGTTGTCTTATAACCGATACCCAGTATACCTAAATGCTGTGCACTTTATTTATTTTTCATTTCAGACTGCATCAATTAATTATATACTGTGACTGCTGAATATTATGTCGTCTACTGTTTGTGTGTTTGTGTGTGTGTGTGTGTGTGTTGCATGTCTTTAAATTGTGATTTTCCGTAATCAAGCATTGTAAACACTTATCTATCTGTCACATCGTATATAATCTAATAATGAATCTTTTCTTCCCACTGACACCCATTGATTACTTTCAACTCGGAGAAACATAAAATAAAAATTATACCTACACATCACACGCATACAATACGAACACACATTCAACAATAACTTTTTCTGCAAAACATCTTACAGTCTGGTTCAAAAGCATCTGCCCCCCCCCCCCTCCTCCCCCACCCCTAGGATTGATGGGAGGGGGGGGACTAAGTATCTGCAAAACAAAGGCCTATTTCATACAGAGGTACGCCACGATAGCAATTTCAGCATTGTTCCTCCGTTATATTAAAGTCAGCCGTGTGTACTGCTACTGCTGAATCAACGGCAGCCGGATAGATCGGCACTGTTAAAAAGGCCGTAGGACCAGAAGCACACACAAATGCACGTCCGATTTAAAACCAATGATCCAGAAATGTATAAATCATATCGGTACTCCTCCCTTCCTTCCTTCCTGCGCCTGTGTCAGCCATCAGCCGCAACCAGTCAGTAGTATATGTAAGGTAGGTAGTATACACTGCAGCTGCAGGAAAATTCACACTGCCAACTTTCTACCGCATGGGAGAATAATATCTGTGTAGGCGCGTGGGTACGTATACGCTGTCCGCGGACAAAGACAAACACAATAGGCTCTCCCAGCAGCAGCAGCTCTAGAGCAGCTCGCTCCGATAGCGCCTCTATCCTTAGACTCTTCCTCCCTCCCTCATGTCATGTGTTACCAACTTATACATATCTGGCAAACCTCCTCGTTTTTTCCCGCTTATGTAAATAGAGTTCCAGCTTGCGTATGTAGTTTCATCAGCCTCGGCCCAATCTCTCTCTCTCTGTAAGTACGTCGTGCTCTTTTTGCAAAATTTTTCTTCTAGACTGCCACCGCAGCTGTAGTCTCCCGACGTTTCCTTTTCCTTACTATATGTAGGCCCCTATAGCCAATAGTACTCAACTGCGTTTTTATTTGCTGCTTCCTTCCTCTTCTGTAGCTATACGCAGTTATTGGCAGAAAATTCGATTAGCGATAGATCGATCGATCGATCGATCGAGTGACAGACGTTGGCTAGTTTGCTGTATATATTACAATTATTTAAGTAGCAAGCTACTCGCCTCCTAATGATCTTATGGTAATTGATTTAAGAAAAGAAATATCGACTCCAGCCGCTTACTGCTGTGTATACGTACTAGTTATAGGTATAGCTTATTTATACATTTAGCTATTATTCAAAGTAAATTTGCGTTAATGCAGGTAGCAATGTCATATTTTTCTCGAGAATAAGCAATCCACTGTATTTTACGAGTTGTCATTTACACACACACATACACACACACACATACACACAGAGTAGCAGCAGCAGCAGGTGGGAAGGGGGAGGGACGTATAGTACAGGTAGAAAGAAGGAGATCGACATATTAGGAGGAAGCGATTATATTTTATTTAAGGTCGTTTAAACGGTGCCGTCATGTTCAAGCAAGCCGAATAATAAGCTGCTTATATGCTTTTCAATTGATTTAAATCTAAAAAAAGGATGAAAAGAACAATTAATATCTCTTGCACCTCGATGCTTGCGTAAGAGTGGCTATACTCAAGCGAGAGTCGGAAGGACGAGGATCGAATTATCAACTTTATCATCATCATCATCATCATCATCATCATTTTTTCTAACATGGGAGCATAGAGTTCAAGCATAGAGTATGGCCTTGAATTCTCTCTCTCTCTCTCTCTCTCTCTCCCTCTGACTCTTTTCCTTCGCAATTTATTCAGCTATCATGGAGAGGTTATTTTTAGAGGAGAAAACAGATTTTGAAATGAGGCGCAATGGCCTGGCTTATTATTTGCATAAATTGTGGCTCTCTTTACTTTTGTTGTTGTTGTTGTTGTTGTTGTTGTTGTTTACACTTGTATAGTTATATACAAAATAGCTGATGCTTCTTCGTTTTCTTGTGTTTTTAAATTTAGTGCGTCGAGAACGAGAGATGACTATCCTTTATCCAAGCGATCGGATGATCATTGAGGTAATTTTTAAAGAAATTCTTCAACGATTCATAGATCTGCTCTCATACTCGCAGGCAAATTGATTTAACAAGGAAATCCCCGAGCAATCAAGGAAATTGCAAGCTCGCGCGTAAATGTACGCACTACATACCTACACCCCGCCGCGCCGAGTCACGCATTAAAACAGTCGATTATTAGGTCACTGCAAATAACGCATTACATTGCTTGCATGCTCGCGTCTATGTGTGCACGCATGTACGCTTGTGTGTGTGTGTGTGTGTGTGTGTGTGTGTGTGTGTAGGTACGCGTATCGTTCGTCTATTCAAATATCGCAAAACAATCGCTGCTCAATACAGCTATAGGCAATTACATGCCCATACGCAAGAAATAGCTGAATTATTACACAGAGAACGGCCACAGGCAGCACACGCGATACGCAACGTAAACCGACTTGCATTGAATTTGCGTGCGCGTGGAAAGGGAGAACTTCGTCGGCGATAGCGACGGTTTACAGGCGCGCGCGCGTAGTTATTGTGCTGGAAAGAGAAGTAGTCCGGGAGCTGGGTACCTTTCCCTGTGATACGCAAGATAAATCGCTAAAAACTATGCTGTCTTACGTATTTTGGGCTGCTGAATACGAATATGTTTTGTTTAAACAACGATTGTTCAAACAAATAGAGTAAATGTTTGAACAATCGTTGTTTAAACAAAACATATTCGTATTCAGCAGCCCAAAATACGTAAGACTGCATAGTTTTCAGCGATTTATCTTGCGTATCACAGGGAAAGGTACCCAGCTCCCGGACTAAAGCCAAAAATTGAACAATGCTGCACTTCAGTGACTACAATCCCATGTATATATATATATATATATATATATATATATATATATATATATATATATATACACACACACACGCTCTCTGCTTTTCTCACGCGGCTGATTCACGCAAGAAAGCGAACCTTTCTAACCAAAGCTTCCATTTCGATGATACTGTTAGCTGTGTTGAAAAATATTAATCAACAAGAATTCTATATTTTTTGCAGTTCGAACGCGTGTTAGTTGTTTAAATTTATCATCTGCTTTTTCTCTTGAGCTTAAAAAAAAGATATACCTGTGTCTTGAAAAAATTAATGTTTCTCGACTTTAAAGTATTATGTTTTATAAAGTTGGATATAAATGATGAATACTACACTCTTTTGTCATTATTGCAAGAATATTAAAGTCAGATATATTAAATATATAAGAAAAATATATATTTTTTAACAAAACAGTACATTTCATCGCCAATAATAAATTGTTTATTATAGTTCAATTAAACTAAGTACACCAAAATAAAAAAAAAAGAAAGAAAAAAAAAAGAAAGAAATAGTATTCTCAAAACTGAGACTGTCAATTAATCTTATGGGATCAAACTCCGCTCCCAAATAAAAAACTAATTCAAAAATTAAAAGCCAAAATGATAAATAAATAAATAAATAAAATGAAGAAGAAGAAGAAGAAGAAATCGGAGCTCCCTAGCTTGTGTATAATCGCAGTATGAACGCAATCATCGATATAATCGTTGGCCTTGGCGGCGGTGGCGGTGGCGGGCACATCACGACGATGCTCATGTAAAGCGGCAAATAAAAAATAGTCTCGAGAGCGCGATTACGGAAAATCGATTCACACGCGCCTAGTATTTTTCCAGGTGTTGTGCCTCCATGCGCAGGCACCCTCTGAATCACCATCCATTGTCATTTATATATAAATACACGTATGTAGCATCATCATATATACACGATGTGGGGTACACTGGAAATTTCAAGGTACACGTATAAAACTCTGACCAGCCGAAAAGCTGCTTGGAATTATAATACTTTATATATTAGGCATTTTCACGGTGACATCGACCAATAGCGAAAGCTGCGGGTATAGAAAGGGTCAACGACTATGCACGACTGCAGCCGCTGTTCTTGTCTTGGGATACCAAATTTACCACGTTAAGATCTATTACGTCAATATTAATTCAATTTACAATGCGAGGAAAATAGAAGCCTTTTTTTCCTCTTCTTCTTCTTCTTCTTCTTTCTTAAATTTACCCAAATACCTATAAAAGCATATGTGTGCATCTGACACAATATATTGATTATCACTATCGGCGTAAAAAGTGTCGTTTATCGACGGTATACTCTTTAGCCAAATATGTATACAAACTGGAAAAATCCATCCGGTATTTAAGTGCGATATCATTGCTTTTGATTTGTATACACATATTATAAAGAAATAATAAACAAAAAAATAAATAATTCAGGAAAATGTATTTTTCATCGATCTTCTTGGAAAGTTTTTTACCGATATTACATTGGTTCTTTTTCCTCTCTCTTTTATCCCGGTAAAATAATTTACGCAAACTTTTTTTTTGCATGCATATGTGGCAAAAAAGTTTTTTTTTTTTTGTAGTTGACAAAAACTCCTATAAATCACATTATTATTCGTTGAAACATATATATTTAGCCTCGTTCTCGCCTACTGCGTATATTACGTAAAATTCCATCTATAAATTGTCAAAAATGTATTAATCGCGCGTTTTAAATAATAATAATAATAATCAAAGTCGTTTTCATTTTAAATTATTAGCACCTGAACGATCAATCATCACGAACTATATGTACAAACATCTTAGCAAACATCGCCACTCGCACAACAACGCTCGAGCAAGTCCATTTAATATTCTAAAACGAGCGTTGGAACATTACACATACACACACACACACTTATACGTCATATTATAATATCACACGTAATGTATAAGTATAAACAAGACAATCCAAACATACCGTGCAAGGAGCCACTCGTTTAATCTCACGTTTCATTCTCTTTGATGTATATATAAAAAAGAGAGGGAAAGCTCTCGAGAGTAGTTTAGCGAAAAGACTAAAAATAAAAACGAAAAAGTCACGTAATGAGTGGCGAGGAGGTCTCGGAAAATCGTCAGGCCCTGGCGCTGACGCATAAACCGTGTCCGCTTTTCGTGCGAACAAACGAGTTTTCGAGTCCCTATACTCGATTTTCAATTAGTTGCTTAGGACGCAGGTAAGACGACCAAGAGCCTCTCGGTAGATCATCAGGAGGCGTAATGTGAAGATCGCTAATCGCGATTTGAAGACGATAACGGGATTCGATTGGCGCATTGATAAGCATAACTGCTAATTCCAAAGGGCCATAAGTGACGTGACTCTAGGAAAATTTAAGTATACGCGCCACAGTATATCCTGCCGATATTTATATATAAATACGCGTATATGTAAGTACTCTCATACTCTCTAAAAATCTGTATCTATGAATCGGAGACCTGTGACCGATTCTTAGTGCGAAATCGTCCATTGAGAATTTTCAAGTGATTTTTCTTTGCAAGGTTTAACATTGATATTTTCGAACGAACAGCTTTGGAAAGCTAATTTACATGGAGAGATATAGAGGTATACACCTATAAGCCTTTTAAATTTCATCTACTTAATCTCGGCTAGGTTGTTTCATTTTCGAGCAGTTTGATGCTTATTGTGAATAAATATTATACAATAACAGTGCTCTGCATCGTGACATGCTGAAATTCGTCATATCATACGTAACTGCGCGTCAAATTAAAAGAGTCTTCTTATCTTGATTTTAGAGACAATTACTTTTTATAAAACGTAATTACTGACACCACTGAATAATTTTTTTTCTTCCTTTTTGCAGCTGCTGCTGCTCTGGAAGGTGTTTATGCAGAGTAATAATGTTGTATTCGTAATTGAAACGCACGGATAAATGTAAACAACTCAATAACCTTGGTTTTTTCGGCGACGAATAATATCTTTAATCACGCAAATAATTAATTACCACTTTAGATCGAAGATTATTTAAGTCTTTTGCATTTAACAGAGTTGATTTTATCATAGAAGCTATTGGAAAAGCCAACATCTATACTAGATTAAGAAAAAAAAAAGAAAAAAAAACTAAATAAAAATGAAAATGAAAAGAAAAAAGAAAAAGTTAATATGACATGTTCTATGCTTAGGAAAGAAAGAAGGGAGACTCACCCTGACGAATCTCGGCTTGTAATGGTCATCGTCGAAGTCTCCGGCGACGATCGGCACGTTCATGCTGTTCTCATATTATTCAAGCCGCAGGCAGTTGGTCTCGCGCTTTTTACCACACAAATGCACATATATGCACGTATACACACTGCCACAGAATCACACTAGGCCGGCGATGGAGTATAGACCCAGCCGACCATTTTCCCGAGCCCCCGCAGCTGCTCCAGGAGTCGTTAAATTGTCACAGAATCACAGCAGCGCGCTACCCGATAACATATATATGTATATGTATATGTATATATATCAAAGATGAAGCGAAAAACCGCGACAGACTTCGTCGGAGCCAGGGGGGAAGGCTGATCAGGGGACAGCTCCTGCAGTTCTCTATAGGTAGAACAAACGAGACCAGTCTGTGTCGGCAGGGGGGCGGGGAGGAGGAGGAGAGGTGCCACACAGCGTGCACCGCGACGTCCTCCGAACACACTGTACGCGCGACTGCGCGCGCGTCGCCTCGATTTCGTCGTGTCGGTCGGCAGCAGCAACGAAGCCCTACTACACGCAAACGCACACACACACGCACTATACACACTGCGCTTGCGATCGGCTGACGTATGTATGTACACGTGTAGTGCTACAGTACGCCACCGATTATTAAAACGAGTATGTACTATGGAGGAGGTGGTGGTGGAGGAGGTGATGGCCAGCCGTCCTCTTCTCGAGTCGCTCGCACTGCGCGAGAGAGGGAACTGCAGAGAGTAGACTGGCAAGCTTGAGCTTGGGACGAGACGAGCGAGCGCAATGGTCCGTGAACGAGTAGATATACCTATATAAATGTGTGCATGCACAGCCACATGATAGGTATAGAACTGCTGCTGCTGCTGTTAAATTGATAGCGCTTACCTGGACGCGCGGGCCGGTGGGAGTTTTTGTTTTTGAAAGGGAGCAAGCGCCCTCTAGGGAGCAGCGCGCTCACTTCTTCTGCACAGCCACATTACACAGCTGCTGCTGCTGCTGCTGCTCGCGCTAACTCACTATATTCGGCACAGCGATCTACCTTTCTCCCGCACAATCTCATCGGCTTCACTCTTTCTCTTACCCCCCCCCCCCACTCTTCTTCGGACTAATGCCGGTTCGCCACTTGTGCGCCTTCTAAGTTAAGTGTAAAGCAGATCGGGCGTTCTCCACTAGGCCGTTCTCCAACTTTCGAGCGAGACGTTCTCCACCTGTTTTCTTGGCAAGTATTGTGACTTACCCCTCCCCCTCCCTGTAAATGATTTTTTTCGCATCCATTATTACGACTAGTATACGAGTGCACTACGAGTACTCGATGTGTTACAGGTAACTCGTAAGCTCGGCCAAGTGCGAGATATGGTGTGTAGCATATGTGCGCGCAGGCGCGTGTCTCACTTGTGACGTAGAACCACCAGAGTCCTGGCTGTTGCCTTATTACTTTTTCGCGAGCAACCATTCACCTGTACGCGCCGCACTGCTGCAGCAATACGGCGATCTAATACCGATGTGTTATCGATCGATCGATCGAATCCGCTTTACCTCTCTAAGCGATTCTTACGGCATTTTGAACGATTGTTCAATGTAATTGGTATATAAGGGATAAATTTTAAAAGAAAATTTCATCCTTTTTTCTTTTTTTTTTTCTTTTTTTTCTTTTTTTGGTGATGAACAGATTGTTAGTCTATAAAATTGCATAATGAATTTTAAAATATTTTATGAATTCAGTTTCTTTTTCTTATAAAAAATCACTTTTCTGATTTCCGAATTCCATCTCGATATATTTCATAAGCGGCATCTTCTTAAAGGTTCATTTATTATATGATAAGATGCGTACATACTGATGATTCATCATATTTACAAATAAAAAATAATTGGGATATAAATTTAGTTAGGTATAAGCTTATCATTTTTGCTCCTCACTGGCCAAAATTTTAAACAGTGCGTGGACGATTAAAATTATGTTTAAGATGTATGAAAATCAAAAAATGCATTATTCGAAGACAAAATATTAACTGTATCTTCCAAAAAATAAATTTCCTCGTCTATATTAGCCTAAAGCCAAATTTCCGTAGGTATATACTTACGAATCACCGATAAGTACTTCTTTTTAATCTCCATTTTAAGATAAAGAAAGTAATAATTTGTAAAATAACATAAACAGCAAATAATACTGACGTAGAAAACCAGTAGTTGACGTTGTGCGTGCCGAGGACGAGCATTAGCACTGCTTTAGGCGAAGTTATAAAACAAAAATCGTCGGCACAAGGCATTTGTGGTCTATTGAATCTAAAATAAAATTTTCGAAAGATAAATCAATACATCTCATTTTTTTACATACATATCATCATTGCAAAGAAGAAGAAGAAGAAGAAGAAGAAGAAGAAGAAGAAGAAGAAGAAGAAGAAAAGAGCGTACCCAAAAATGGAAAAGGTGAAGCCATCGTAGGCGTACTTGAACACAGAAAAATTATACATCCATCTCAAGTAGCGATGCACGTCTGGAGATCTGACGAAAATCCCGCTGAATAGTACAGATGGCATGGCCGAATAAGGTCCTAAGAAGACCACGTTCTGCAAGCAATCGAACGTTTAAATCAACTTCAAAGAGGTTTGTTTGTTTGTTTTTTCTTTTTTTTTTTTTTTTTTGGTTTCTTTGTTGCTTTTTTTTAAAAATCCTACACAAAATATACGAATAAGGAAGTCCGAGATTTTTGGCTCCGAGTCTTTCTTCTAACCTTGACGTTGAGCGAGACGCTTATCAGTAGTCCGGAGGCTTGCATGACCAGAGCAATGCCGACGCTGCTAAGCAGGAGGCAACCAAGTCTTCCGAGCTCGTGTAACTGATCGGTCATGTAGTAAGTGATGATCGTGTAGGCCGAGACAGGCACCGTCACTATTACGACCCCCATAATATTGTTGGCCAGGTAGATGGAACTTAGTCTGTACCAGCGATTAAAGTATTCCCGCGTCATGACTGGCAGCTGCACTGGAACTGTCAATTAAAATGCGCACGGCCTCGAATTATAAGACACTTGATAAGACACGTCATTAGGATGTAGCTATGTGGTATAGGTACGCAGGTACACACGTGTACCGAGAACCGGAGGCAAAAATTTGCAACTGCATTTTTTGTTTCTCCCGCCGGATTCACGTAATACGTATGCGCGTGTATATGCTTTTTTTCTTATTTCTTTTTTCTTTTTTTTTTCTTTCATATAAATACGTCAAGTTTCTTACACGTGATGAGAGCTGTATTTATGGCACAGAAGCCAATAAAGACGAGGTTGAAGCAGAGGTACTTTATGTTGTCGAAAAATCTTGAAGCCTCTTGGCCTGTACCTTGGAAAGTCAGCCCAGTTACTACGGCCATGACCAAGTGAGCTATCAGAATCTCCATTATATATTCCTACGATGAAAATGAGATATGCAAATTGATTTTTTTTGCAAAATGCAAAATGTAAAATAGTAGTGTTTGCGTTTTTGCCCGGTAATAAAGGAGGAGGAGAAGGAGGAGGAGGAGGAGGAGGAGGAGGAAGGCAGTTTACAAAAACATAATTACGGAAAGGTATCGAGGGGGAGGAAGAGGAGAAAAAGTGGGGGGTTGGGGGGGGGGAGGCTAATAAAAATAAAAAATAACCCTATCCCTGCAGGTGCGAATGGCGTAGCGCCAAGAGAGAACTCGAAGCTGCCTCCAAAAGCTGCAAGGGTATCGGTGCTTATCCGTCGCCTCGTTCTCGACGCTCAGAGTAATCGCGCGCACGAGCTCTTCTTCCACCTCGGCAGTAGCGGTAACGGCGGCAGCGGCGAGGTGTTTTTCGCTCTTGTACCTCTCGCTGCTTCCACTCTTGATGGCCTCGGCCAGTCGGGAGGCGTGATCTCCGTACTCTCCGCTCGCAACCTCCAGAACTACGACGAGGAAAAATAAATTATCAATTCGGTGTCATCACGGCAGATATAGGTGCACGTACGTACGTACGTGTACACACACACATATATATATATATATATATATATATATATATATATATATTCACGCCTCAATACGCATATGAGGCGCACTGCGCGCTTGAAAGATAAAGAGGGAGAGAAAGATGAATGGGGGATGGGTAAGGAGAGTGTATGTTTCTTGAGTAGGTAGTCAAGTCACTTACGGAAGTCCGCCGGATTGTGGTAGTTGGGACAGTGGAGGCCCAGGCTGCCTAGGTAGGGCACGACCTTGTCGGGGCTGCCGGTGTAGATGCACTGGCCCCTGGCAACCACGTAGAGGTTGTCGAGCATGTGGAAGAGGCTCGCGCTGGGCTGGTGAATCGTGCAGATTATCGTACGCCCTGTAGTCGCCAACGACTTCAGCAGCTCGAGGCATTGTCGAGTTGTCACGCTATCCAAGCCTCTGTTTCCAAGCCCAAACCCGGCCGCCGCCACACAATTAAAGTATTATTAATATCGACGTTTTATTTCTTTTTACACGTGTACAATATAATATAATTAATTATAGGTGTCTCATGTACTATATAGATAGGCAGGCATCACCTACGAACGTAGTTCATTCTTAAAAAAAAAAAAAGGCATATCGCCCTCTTCTTGGCTTTTCGATCTTCATTGTAAATTGCGTGATGGTTTTTTGTAAGCGCTACTCGCTAAATATAAAGTTATATGCTATAAACTCTATACACGTGCGCAAAACTTTGTATCTTTTACAATGAGCTTTTTATATATTTGCTGATCGATGGAGAGGAGAGTATATTGTAAAAAAAAGTAGATTCAATAGCTCACCTATTAAATTATTGTCACTTCGCGTGGAAACGATTAAACTTTATTGTCGCAGCCGAAGCACAGGTGAAACTTTTTATTTGAGCTTGACGTTATTATTATAATTATTATTATTATTATTATTATTAATATTATTTCGAAAGTTGTAAAGGAATAAAAGTTCAAAGTAATAATAATTATAATAATAATAATAATAATAATAGTAATTATAATAATAATAATAATAATAAATAATTTATATATGTAAATGCAGCTTACGTTGTAGGCTCGTCTAAAAACATTATTGGTAGGTCGCTTATTAATTCCATCGCGATGGATAATCTTTTTTGTTGTCCGCCGCTCAATTTCCCCGCGTACGTTGTCCGAACCTTCTCCAATGCCAGAGTTTTTAGTAATGCGTTTATCTGCGTAACGATATTAAGCATAAAATTTCATTGACAAGATTACTTTTTTGTCAATTAAAATTTAATTTACTGGAAATCTCAAGTCTTGGATATTTACTTATTTATGGTGTAGTTTTTACTGTGATTTTGTCAATGCTAAATTACTACGCACCCATTTTCTTAGACTTTATAAATATTATAAAGTCATTTGATATGAAAAAAAAAAAAAAAAAATGGTAAGAAAAAACTACGGTTTCCTTATTTAATTGAGCTGTTGCTTATCATTATTTTACAGTTTAATTGGCCGTGACACGCCATACTTACACGCTCTTTTTTAAAAGCAGAAGATTTTCGGAGTTTAAGCTCAGCCGCCACTTGCATCGACTCTTGGACCGTTAGTAAGTCGTTGGAGTTCTGGTCCTGCATAATATAGGCAGACATACGCCGAAAATTTTTGAGATTCCGAACTTTACCGTTGACCATAACGTCGCCGCTCACATTTCGTGTACTATTAAAGAAGATTAAATTTTGAATTTAATCAAATACACATAGGTAGGTATAGATAGCTTAATACTTAAGTTAATGTTGTATAATAGAATCATTAAAAATATTAATTGAAAATATATTGATGCGAATAAATTATAAGTGTGACAAAATTGCCTTACTTGAAACCAGCTAAAATATCCATCAGCACAGTTTTTCCAGCGCCAGAAGGTCCCATAATAGCAGTGAGCTCCCCAGCTCGAAAGTGTCCACTAACATTTCGTAGGATTTCCTTTTTTTCTGCGAAACAGCATTGACACACAGCATTCGATAAAACAAACTTACTTAATTACATGCAACTTCGGATTAAAGAAAACAGGTATATTTAAATTTAAATAACAGAATAAGCTACGAGAAAACATACGGCATGAAAAATGAAAAAAAATTGAATTAAAATCGTTTTTGCGCGAATTCGAAATAAAAGTAGATTATAAACGAATGCTGTCGCGAAGAGGCAATAATTTTCTCATTCATACTCCAATACATATTGTTTAATAAACGTTAAAGACTTTTATATAGGATATTAAGTTTTTGTTAGAAAAACTGTACATTATTTACCAAAGGATAAAAGCGAAGTTTGCACTTTGTAGGACACATCGCTAAATGACAAATCAATCCGTCTCACATTTCCTAAAGCATCGACGAATCCTTTTACGGCAGCTTTCTTAGAAGTTTTTAAGTCAAGATCGAAATCGTTATGCTTTAACGTTGGCTCAGCCAAGATGCTCATTGTCGTCGTTTTTGTTGAGTTTTTACTCTCACATCTCATGGATAATCGCACGTTCTTATTTTTTTATCTAAACTATATATGCGATTTATTTCATACAAGGATATGAACGTATAACTATTATTATTGATTATTATTGCCTCAAGATTAAATAATTTGTGAGAATATAAAACAAGCCACTTTTAAGCTATAACTACAAAAATACAAAATAAACAATTGACACAAATTTAATTTAACAATATTTCATCTAGAACGGAAAATACAAATAAACAAACTTACATTAATTAATTACTGAGCCCTCGTTCTCACCCGATGCACTCTCGGGTGAGAATAGAACGTAAAACTTAAACACGAAACTTTCGCAGTAGGAACGTCTTGAGAAACACCGATTCACAAGAGACACAAATAAGATACATTTACCGATGTATCCGTAAAGTCGATCTGGAGTTTGCAAACATGGATCGGTGACTTAAGTATAGCGAGTGACAATTATTCGTACTGACGCGCAGAAACTGCCGAGGAATAGTGGGGAACGACTGAATAAGTTTTTTCACTTTTTTTTTCTTTTTTTTTATAATGCTACTCAATAACTCAGCTAAAATGTCGGTATTTACAAAAACGTTATGAATTTTTATAAACAGTAAAACTTTTATTTGAAACATTCGTTATTAAAATCTTATCATTTGCTTACTCGAGTATAAACTTATGCAATCTGCATTGAAAATTATGTAAGAGAGCTAAGTACAATTTGTTTGTCCTTAAATTGACAAAAATTAATATCTAATATACTTTTAATTTATATCTATTTATGATGTAATACATACTCAACAGTAATTTTCTGAAAAAATCTGAATTTCGAGGGAAAAGCTTTACCGTTAGTGTTGAGTAATTTTAAACTATGAGTAACGTCAAAAATTTAATAAAATGATTTTATTTAAATGAATATTGTAGGCTATAAATGTCGGAGTCTCACACTAAAATTATTTTCTAGATTTTTTCAATAACACTGATTTATATATAAATACTTTGTATTTGTGTTGAACACAGATTTATGCTAGACGTCTTTTTACGCGAGCTTACGTTGTCTGTTTTTACTAAATTAAAAAAAAAAAAAAAGAATAATATATGAGGGTGCTATTTATCTTAATGAAATGTTTATGCAACTTACGTGAATCACTTGATACTAATTGTTAATTAATATTAAAGCATTAATTTTATATTTAGATGAGAGAAAACACGTACAAACACAATTTTTTCTGTAGTGTATTTACGCGAATATTCTACAAATTTTTACCAACTCTTATTTAATTAATTAATTAATTACGATTCATTAATTTTAGGGAGCAAATAACAAATAAACATTTATTTTTCAAACATAATTTTATTAACAATAAAACGGTAATATAACAAAATATAGGTACTTATAATAATTTATACAATACAATTTTACAAATTTTATGATCAAAGGTAAAGTCAAAATAAAAAAAAAAATATTTTACTAGGTTAATTTTTTACATGTTTTAAGGATAAAATTTATAATCTCCTACGATTAAAAAATTTAGTTATTACGAATTTTCGCATGAGTTTATAATTAGTATTTATACAAAATAAATCTTTTTACATAGTTGTTCACCATAAAATTATCATTAGTCATGATGACTCGTCGATTTCACTTTAATTGCATAGTAATAAAAAGAATATTGAAGTAATTGGCAATTAAAGTGTTTTAATGTAATATTTAGTTAACATTTTCAATATTTGGATCTAATCCTCAAAAAAAGTTTTAATAAATTCTAAAAATCATAAACAATCGTTTCTACATTTTATGATAGTAACCAATAAAGTTATCATCTAAAAATTTTGCAATAATTATCATTAAATATTATTTAACGGTTTTTACAATATCAGTAGTTGTTGCTCTCTGTCATAAAATGTATAAGGTGTATAATTAGATAAAAAATTAAAAATATCACTACCTGGTAACTAAACAATTAAATTAATTCTTATGTTTAACAGACGGGTGCGTTGTATTTTCTGTTAAATGGCTGTGTACGTAGGTATCAAAATTTTGGATCATAATGTAGAATGCGTCATTTATTGATCGCGTCTCTATCCAAGCTAATATTTATATCTTACATTTTTGGAAACTCTATTATTGTTTGCAATATTATTTTATACCACCTTTTATGCAATAATCTCACAGCTGCTTGACACTTATTAAAATTAAATAATAGAGTTAATTAATATTAAGTGTACGATTGTACTGGACTAGTTTTACTTCCTGTTATTGCCTGACCTTTACTTTTTTCAATTTCATTGTTTTGAAATGCATTTTTTAATTTCTCGAAACCCTGTCATATTGTTACATAACTTACCTCTGACCTCGTTTATTATTAACAAATCTTAAATAGCTGTTGCCAATCTTGTCTGGTATTCTATTATAAAATTCTAATATTCTTTTGAACTCTTGCCGTTTATTGTGTACAATTTTTCAATGACAAACAAACATGGTAAATTTTATAATTGATCAATAGTTTTTTTTTTCATCTCACTTGTGCTATTAATATCATTTTACATTTGGTTCATCTTTTTTTTTTTTCTTTTTTTTTTTTTTTTTTTTTTTTTTTTTTTTTTTTTTTTTTTTTTTTTTTTTTTTTTTTTTTTTTTTTTTTTTTTTTTTTTTTGATCTCAATCTACACTTTTTACATGTTAGAGATATCTTGTGTCAATTATATTGTTTACATTGAACATTGGAAACATTTTTAAGATTTCCCAGTCTTTTAAAACTTTGTCTTTAAAATTATTTAAGATTCGAATTGTCAAATAGCTGAAGTATTGAAATTAAAATTCTTCTAACGTTTTATTTATTTAATGCAATAATTTAATTATTTAAAAACACATCAGCTTATTTTCTATTTTTGTATACATAATAATTGTTTTGTTGTTTTATGTAATACGCATTTTTTATTTTTTATAGAATAAAAAGCGTATATACGCAAAATTTTGGTAGTAATTTTTCAATTTTTTCATAAAGCATAAACTTTTGTCTTCTATAGGTATGTTCATGACAAACGACAGAAAATAAAAATTGTTATTAATTTTGCAGTTTATGCATTAGCATTTTCAAGAAGTTATCGAGTCTTTAATTTTAAACGTAGCACGGAATAAGCAGCTACATCCAAAGCTACGTACAGTCCAATCAGAAAAAGTGCTGAAGCCCAATAACTCGAGTTTTTCATGTCTACAGCAGTTAAAAGCATCTTTGGAGATATATAATGGCAATATTCTTTGGAACACTCCATTCTAGGCCTATCGTACCTGGAAAGAAAAAAGTTTTACATTTGAAAAAAAACTTAATATTTTAAAAGGAAAAAAAATATTTTCGTATAGACAAGCGCTTACCCATAAATAGCGATCATAACACCTTCAAACGCATACTTGAAAAATGAAATATGAAAAAGCCATTGAAGATACGGATGCGCATCTTTCAAATGTACGAAAAAACCACTGAACATCATGAATGGCAATATAGTAAATGGACCAAATATCACTCCGTTCTGGAAAAAATCATACACATTGATGATTGAGACACACACGTCAATTTATATACCTATACACGTATCCTACATTGAAGCTTAACTGACCTGTACGTTGAAAATGACTCCAAAGATGATTCCCACCATCTGAGCGACCAGGCTCACAAGTACAAACATCAGCAAACATAGACCAAGTCTCCTTAAGTCGGGAATCTGATCGCTCATGTGGTAAAATACGAGGGTATAAGTCGCAACTGCAATTATCTGCACTGGCAGATCGATCAGCTTGTTGGCTAGATAGTAGACTGGCAGTTTGTACCAGCGATTAAAGTGTTCGCGAGTCAAAATCGGCATTTCCGACGGAACTGTAATTTTACAACATTTCAACGAAATCCGCTCAAATTAATAATAATAATAATAATAATAATAATAATCAATAATAAAAGGTAAATAAATGAAAATCTGATTACTACTTACCCGTGATAATCATGGAGTTGAAGGCATTGTACATAATTGTCATGATGTTAAAGAAGAGAAGATTAAAGTTGTCGAGGGCATAAGCCGCGTCCTGGCCAATCCTGAAGAATATGCAGCCAATCAGCAGAGCAACGATCAGGTGCATTGAAAGGCGCGTGTACATCAAGACCTAAAGAAGAAAAGATGAGATCACAAGGTCAGAACAAGGAGCTTTCAGCAAGCAAAGGACAGCTAGTTAATGTGATTCCAATGGATAATAATAATAATCAATAATCAATAATAATCAGTAATCAATAATCGGCAAATTCGTCCGTTCACGAATAGAAGAACAGAGTAACAACTGACCCGGTCCCTGGAGAGCTTGATGGCGTTACGCCTGAGAAGTATGAGGAGCTGATGCCAAGAGCTGACCGCATAGTAGGCCGGCGAGCCTTTCCCCTCGCACTCGTAGAAAATCGCGTTCTCGGGCAGCGGGAGCTTTGGCAGAACCTCGAGACCCAAGCTGGCGAGCTTCCGCTCGAAGTTAAGCACGTCCTCGGGCGAGCTACGCCAGCTGCGCTCGCCACTGCTGCTGCTGTTTCGGCCATTTTTTACCGCCTCGACCAGTCGAGAGGCGTGATCCCCGTGCTCCCCGCTCACCACCTCCAAGACTGCGGGAGAAGCGCTATTAACTTACGAATGTAAACGACAAAACAGCGAGATATACCCATAACATCTCGCTCGAAAAAATATCTCGAGTATCGATAAACGAGATAAGAAGGAGCGGGGGGGGGGGAGGGGGGGGGGAATCGAGTCGGCTCGCTTATGGTAATATTAACTTACGGTAGTCTGCGGGGTTGTGATAAGTCGGACACTGGAGGCCCAAGCTCTGCAGGTAGCCGACCAGCTTTTGCGAGCCACCGGCGTACACGCAGCAGCCGTTAGCCACCACATACAGGTGATCGATTATGTCGAAGAGCGCGGCGCTTGGCTGATGCAGAGTGCATATCACGGTCCGACCCTCGCGCGCCAGTGACTTCAGAATGCCGATGCACTGCTTTGTTGCGACGCTGTCCAAGCCACTGCTCGTTGTCAAATAGTACTCGTTAATTTTTTTCATTTTTTTCATTTTTTTCTTTTTTTTTTTTTTTAATAAATTATTTTACTAGGAAAGAAAAAAAAAAGGAAGAAGCATACCTAGTTGGCTCGTCGAAAAACATGATGGGTGGATTGCTTATCAGCTCTAGGGCTATTGACAGACGCTTTTTCTCGCCACCGCTAAGGTTTTTTGTGCTCGTACCACGTACTGCTTCTAATCCCATTTCTTTAATTATTACATCAACCTGGAAATCGTTGAGCGCATATATTTTCATTGGAAATATAAATTCATTTACTTGTATGAATAAATCGTCGTAAAATAATAATTGCTACAGCATTCAAACAGGTCGCACGATGCGCCTTCGCGCAGGCAATTTGACCAACTTTCTTGCAACTCAGCAATCTACACCTAGGCGTCTCACATATACGCATATATAT
>JAPYZE010000822.1:0-30095 GCA_030522805.1 Leptomastidea abnormis
GTTAAATTTTCAGTTTTTGATCTTTTTTCTCTAGATGAATCGCTATTAATATCGGTAAAATTTCAACTATTTTTATTAATTAATTGTAAAAGCTTTACTATATGATAATTTTTTTAGATTGCAGGTTCCATTTGTACTTACTTAGTAATTCTATTTCAATTTCAAAGTAACGCATGTGAAAAATAAATTTTATTCTTCAATTATTTTTACTTGGAATATGAATTTGCAAAATAATTGTAATAATTTTAGTTGTAAGGCTTCATTGTGCACTTAATTTAATTAAAAACAATAAAGAATAATATACTTCAATGAAACACAGTAACTTCAGTTTTATTTTATTATTAACAAGAAAAATGGCTAATAAAAAAATATTTACAAAGTCATTTTTTTGGAAATTACTTTTTTATTATTTCAAAATACTGGGTATTGCTCCAGTAAATTTAAATGTTACTTTGCAAAACACAAAAAGCATTTTTTCTTTTTTGAATTCTAAGTTCAACGTATTATATAGTGTATTTTTACTTTTTGCGACAGCTATGTTGAACTTACTTTTTGTTATAAATCATTCAAGAAAAGGAATAGATGGTTATGGGCAATTTGAAATTGTCATAGATTCTGTGCAAGATTTTTTACTTCTTTGTGCAACTTTTGCAATATTGATGACTTATAGTATTAAAAGAAAAAAGTTAGTGATGATCATCAATAAAATTAACGCAGTAAAAAATTTTTTAGCTACGTTTGCTGCAGGTCAATTAAAAAAATCAAATTCTTTAGATGTATACAGTATTGTGATCATGTTATTATTCATTCATGTCTGTATGGTATTAACATATATGACAATTACTCGACAAAAAGAATATTTATTTTATTTCATGTCTTTACAAACAAGTAATTTAATAATTACAGCTATGCACTTACAATTTGTTGTGATTGTAAAATTAATGAAACATCTATTTAAAAAAATTAATAACAATTCGAAATATATTTCGAAACAGCTAATCAAAACACACGAAGTTCGTGTTTTTGATTATTCTGAAATAACAATAAATAAATTAATTAATCTACATAAATGTCATTTTTCGTTGTATGAGATATCCCAGGATTTATCGAATTTTTATTCTTATCCAATGCTTTTTAGTTTGATTAATGCTTTTGTAAGTTTGATAGTTTCATCATATCATCTAATTAAACCTGTCGTTTTTGGAAAAAATAATTTGAGCACAATTGATTATAATCATTGCTTAGTGTATTGGTCTCTTTACATGACTGACTTATTTTATTTGACTATGTCTGCAAACTCCACTATTACAGAAGTACAACATTTATTGGATTAATAATAATAATTTGAATTTAATAATTTTATTGTATATAATATTATATAATATTTTTCTTTATTTTAGAGTAAGAAAGCCAATTTAATTATAAATTCTTGTTTAACAGCTGTTGTTAATAAGAAAGTATCAAAAAAGGTAAAGAAGCTTTTGTTTATATTTAAAACCTGTAATAACACTTTCTATTTTATTGATCTTTTTTAGCTAAAACAGTTTTCTTCATATTTATCATTTAACCACATAAAATTTGAGATATTTAGTTTCTTTCCTTTAGATGCCTCATTATTACTTTCGGTATAGTTTTATTACTATAATATTTTTATGTTTTTATAATTATGTATTTATAAATTATTGTTTTTAATTTTTAGATTATAAGCTCAATCACTACATATTTGGTTATTCTTTTACAATTCCAAGATAATAATTAATATATTTCAATCTTGTATTCATTTTATTTATGTATAATGTTTAAACATAAATTAAATTAAAGTAATTATACTTATTTATACATGCATAACAATTACTTTAGTTTCAATATAATTATAATTTTTCTTTCAATAAAAAATCTATAATGTAGCTATTAATTTAAAGATGCAATCAAACCCTCTGTTTAAAGTTATTTAATACGATGTAACAGTAATATTGATTAAAATGTCAAGTTTAGAGTAATTGCATTTATTATGTTAGACGAACTCTATCATTCAAAGGAAACATGAAAATGCTCAGCAAAATATTTAACCATAAATTTTTAATAAAATCCTACTTTAATTATTTTAAAATTTTAGGAATAGCGCCAATGAATTTTAGTATCCTATCAAATAAAAATAAAAAAATTGATTCTTGGTTCTTCATAGTTTCTAAGCATAGTGTACTTTATAATATTTTACTTATTTTAACGATTGCAGTATGCGACGTGCTATTTATTTTTCATCAATATCACAACAAATACACGGGTAACGTAAAATTTGAAAAAATCATTGATGCCTTAGAAGATTTTCTCGGGCTTTTAACAACTGCAGCCATACTCGTGACGTTCAGTATTAATCGTGAAAAATTGGTTTCTATTGCTAATAAACTTAATTCAGCTCATGAACAGCTAAAAATTTATGAAAATGTTAAAAGTCACAATAACTTTACAATATCAAGCTTAGTATTTCTATACATTTTACTCACATCTCTTCAACTGATGCAACTTTTTACAATAAGATATCAATGCAAATATACGTTTTATTGCATCTTCATGTACTTCAGTGTTTATATAATTGAAAACACATTTGCTCAGTATATCTTTGTATTGAAGCTGATGAGAAATATGTTCCAACATATTAACTCTAATTTGACGCAGATATCCAGAAAACTTACCTTTACAGGTGGTCGAGTAAGATCTATCCAAAGTGATGTATTTGAACTTGTCATAAATAAATTAAACAAGCTCCACAAATGTCATCTGCTACTTAATGAGATATCACAGGATTTATCAAATTTTTATTCTTACCCGATGTTTTTGACGTTTGTCAACACCTTTATAGCCTTAGTTATTCAATCATATTATCTTGCAAAGCCTATAGTTTTAGGAAATAATTCTGTACTTTTAATTGACTATTTTCATTTTTTGTCTTATTGGCTTATTTGTGTTATTATGCTGATATATTTAACAACTTCAGCAAGTTCTGTTATGTCAGAAAATCAGAAAATACGTTTGATTACAGATTCATGTTTAGTTAATACAGATGATGAGCAAATTATAAAAAAGGTAATTAAATTATTATATAATATTTTAAACGGAATTTCATATAATTTTAATTATATATTTCAGTTAAATCAGTTTTCTAATTACTTGTCACACTACGATATTAGTTTTAAAATTTTTAGACTATTTTCATTAGACGAGTCATTATTAATGTCTGTATGTTAGAACAATTATTTTTATTTGTTAAAAATTCCTAATGTATATTATAATAAAATATTATTTAATTTGTATGTTTTAGATTACAGGTTCAATCACAACGTATTTAGTCATACTTTTTCAATTTCAAGATAAAAATTAAAACTTACATTCTTAACACAAATAAAGTTATTAATTTTAAAGACACAATAAGTGATTATTAAATTTTATCATTTCAATAAATCTAAATAATAAAATTAATCATTGAATCCAATTTATTTGCAAAAATAAAGTAATACAATTCATTACAACAGTCATAGGTATCGATTATTAGTAAATTCTAGTTATTTCGCACAATAGTCTTAAATCGATCCTGTCTTCATAACAGACAAAAATGCTTAGCTCGATATTCAACACTACTATTTTATTAAAATTTTACTTTTACTACTTAAAAATTTTTGGAATAGCACCAATAAACTTTAATATCATATCAAGAAAAAATAAAAAAATAGATTCTTGGTTATTTACAAATTGCAAATTTAGTGTACTTTACAGTATAATATTAATCTGTACAATTACAGTATGCGATGCAGTATTTATAGTTCATCTTTATCACGGCAGATACATGCGTAATTTAAGATTTGAAAAAATCATCGATGCGATTGACGACTTCCTGGCAACATTGGTCACTGTAGCAGTTCTAATAATATTCTGCACTTGCCGAAATAGTTTGGTCTCGATAGCTAATAAAATTAATTTAGCTCGCGAATGGCTAGCGATTTGTATTGATGATAAAATTGATGGAGATCACACAACTCTCAGTATAATTCTTATGTATTTTATTCTTGTAACTCTTAATTTTTTACAATATGCATCGATTACAAATCAATGCGAGTGTAATCTTTACTGCGTCTCGATATACTTCAGTTTGCTTATTATTCAAAGCACTTATGCTCAGTATATATTTGTTTTAAAATTAATGAGACGTATGTTTCATCATATCAACATCAGCTTAATGAATATATCGAAAAAATTAGCTTTTTCAAAATGTCCTATAAGATTTATTCAAAGAGATGTATCGGATGTTGTTATGAATCAGTTGAATGATCTGTATAAATCTCATCTTTTACTCAACGAGATTTCGCAGGAGCTGTCAAATTTTTATTCTTATCCGATGTTTTTAAGTATAGTAAACGTATTTATATCCTTAGTTGTACAGTCTTATCATCTTGCCAAACCAATTGTTCTTGGAAAAAATATATTGGCTTCTTTAGAATATATTCATATATTTTGCTATTGGTTGATTTGTTCTGTTTTGTTAGTACTATTAACGACGTCAACAAGTGCTATTGTATCAGAGGTATGATTAAAATTTTTTTTATTTACAATACAAATATATTATTAGCTACATGTAGTTATTAATATATATTTCAATATGCAGAACAAGAAAACTCGTCTAATTGCAGATTCTTGTTTGATTAATGCAGATAACAAGTTGATAGCTGAAAAGGTGAGAAATAAATATTATCAATTAGAAGAAAAAAAAATCAATGCTGACTTATTTTTTTCAGTTGAATCAGTTTTCTAATTATTTGGCACGAAATAATATTAATTTTACAATTTTTAGTCTTCTTTCATTAGATGAGTCACTGCTAATGTCCGTACGTATAAAAGGTTTTTTATTTATTATTGTTTTACAATTACATGTAAAATAAAATTTTAATAATTTATATATTCTAAGTATATTTCTTTAGATTGCAGGTTCAATCACAACGTATTTAGTTATACTTTTTCAATTTCAAAATAATAATTAATATTTTTAAATCTGATTTCTACTTGAATGTATAACTAAATCAAAATAATTTTAAAAAATAATACTCGAGTATTAATTTTTAAGTTCAACTAAAAATTAAAAAAAAAATATTTATCTATTTCTATCAGATATCTAATATAATATTAATTACAAAAAGTAGTCTTAGGATATTCTATACTATTATTAATTTGAAAGCACACCACAAAACTATTTTTTGCAATTACAGTAAACTCTTATGAAACTTAAATTGTTAACATATTTAATAAGAGTAAGTGGATTACTACAATATTGATAAATTCAATAATGACATATAACCAGTTTAAATGTAAGAATTGTTCTCCTTTACTCATTTTGAAATAAATTTTCATTGTTAATATATCGAAATAAGTTAAAATGTTCGAAAAAAAAGTATTTTTTTGTAGCATCATATTTTGGAAGTGTTTAATGTATTATTTTAAATTTTTTGGTGTACTACCGATTTGTTTGAAAATTAAACCAATAAAAAATAATCATAAACAATCTTTCGAATTTTCGTGTTCCAAATTTAGCATTTGGTACAATACTTTTTTAATTTTTATTATTGCTGTAATACTTAAAAGCTTCATCGACGAAACTCAATATGAAAGAACAATACTATTTGAAAAAACTCTTGACTCCATTCAATATCTTTTTATCCAATTCACCGGTATATTTATATTAATGTATTATAGTGCCTACAGAGAAAATATTCTTGCTATCGCGAAAAAATTAAATTTAATTTGCAAAGCAGTAAATATTTTAAATTTTGATGTAAATAATTATTATTTTACATTGACAAAAAGCGCAGTCATCATATTTTTCTTATATAAACTTCTTTGGTTAATTATAATGATCAAACTTAAAGATTATAATGATACAATCTTAAGCTCATCTATGTACTTGGGCATGACAGTTGTTTACGCTCAGATTATCCAATACATTATTATTTTAAAATTAATAAAACAGTTTGTTGTGAGCATCAACGACAGTCTACTGCACCTTTTAAAATATCTACAAAATAAAAAATATATTCAATTAATTCAGATGGATGAATCATTAATGTTAGTTAACAAACTTAATGAGTTGCACAAGTATTATTTACTGTTAGGAGAAATATCGGAATTGTTATCAGAATTTCACTCCTATACGATGCTTCCAAGTATGATACATTTGTTTTTGGCTTTTACTTGTCCAGCGTACTATATTCTAAAACAATTAATTTTTTTTGATATTCATAATCTTTCAATGGTGGTATGGATTCAAGGTACTACTTATTGGTTGATTTGTATTGTTTTGTTGATTTCCTTGACCACTTCGGTTAATGATGTTATAGTGCAGGTATTATTTTAATTATTATTTCAATAATACAAATATGTTTAGCAATAAAATTTATAAGACGTAATAATTTTTATTTTACAGATTAAAAAAACTCGTAAAATCATAAGTAATTGTTCAGTAAATACGGATAATGAAAAAATATTGAAAAAGGTACATCGATTGATATTATATTTAATATTTTATATTTACTGAATAATAATTTTTTGCAGTTAGATCAGTTTTCCAATTCTGTTTTGTACGACGATTTGAAATTTACTATTTTTGGTCTATTCTCATTAGATGAGACCTTATTGATGTCTGTAAGTCTTATTTAGTCTAGATATTTCAATAATAATATTTTAAAATTTTAATTTATTTGTTTTTAGATTGCTGGTTCGGCAGCAACATATTTAGTAATATTTTTTCAATTTCAAGAAAAAAATTTAACATGACAATTTAAGTTCCCAAATAATGTAGAGATATTGTAATTTTTAAGTAATTGCTTATAATATATTTTTTAAATTACAAGAAAAAAATTTTGTAATTTCATTTATGCATTTTATTACTTTAATAAATTTAAAGGCTTTTCATGTGAGTTATAAAATTTTATAAATTATGTTTTGCAATTTTAAGGTCAAAACTCGACATAATAATTTTAATTTTTTATGTTACCTATATAATTATATCGCAGTTATTAAGCGATTGCTTTTAAATAAAGCAACTATTGATTTAGGTATAAGAAATAAAATTATTATATAAAGTTATTTGTATTAAATTTATCTTTCATTCTATCTAATTGACTATCAAGTATATTCAGCAAGAAATATCTACACATATGTGCTTATGTACAAAATACTTTAAACAGTTTTTATATAAAAACTAATATAAATGTATCAATCAAAAAAAATAAATACATGTTGGAAAAAAGAGATTTCAAAAATTTCATTACAAAAGAAAATCAAAATGATTTTAAAAAATTTTAAACCAAAAAATATTTTTTTTTTTAAATGTTTATATTTCTACTTTAAATTATTTGGTCTGGCCCCTATGGCCTATATCGTGACGCCAATAAAAAATTCTTCAATTCAGTCTTTATCATTCACAAGTTCCAAGTTCGACATTATTTACAATATAATTTTAATGATTGGAATCGTCGTACTTAATAGTTTTTTTATTCATTTTTATTATGAGAGTACATTTTTATTGAGAGTTGAATTTGAAAGAATTGTAGACGCTGTTCAACAAGGATTTGTTCTGCTGACATCCATAACTGTCTTATTTATTTATACCATTAAACAGGGAAAAATAATTGCAATTGCCAATCAAATTACAAAAATGAGAGAATTTTTACTTGAACCTGACATTGAATTTCCTCAAAAAAAGCATCGTCCCATATTAAGAAGCATCTTAGGCATATTTATCGTTAATGGTTTACTATTTCTTCTAATAACTATTATTGGTATAAACTTTGCTATCATGATCGATTCTTTTGGTTTTATTTTGTACAACAACTCGATGAATTTCAGCGTCATAATAATCGAGAGCATGAGTATGCAGTATACCACATTTTTAATAATGACAAATCAGTTGTTTGAAGCATTAAACCACAGACTTTTATGTTTTCTAAAACGATCAGCTACTGTGTTATGTGAAATTCAAACGCCTTGGCGTAATGATCAAAAATTAAAACTCGATGAATTTGCAAAAATTCATGAGTCTTACATAATGTTAAGTCAATTTTCACGCAAATTGTCTGACTTCTACTCTTTTCCAATGTTTTTTTGCTCGGCAAATATTTTTGCAGCATTAATATTGCGAGCTTATTTTCTTGCTGAACCAATTATTATAGGAAAAACTGATTTTCCCTTGATAGTGTATGGTCATATTTTCTTTTATTGGTCATTGGAGGTGATGGCTCTTGTATTTTTGACAACAGCTGTTAGTAATACCATATCTGAGGTAATTTCATTGTAGTTTAAACAATAATTTATTTTTTATTTGTACAGATTATCAATGATATTTTATAAAAATTTATAGAGTAAAAAAACTGGAGAGATATTGTATAAGTACTCTGTGAAAATAGACGATCAACGATTTATAAGCAAGGTAAACTGAAATTATTAAAAATTTAATATTATATGTTGTAAATTATATTAATAATTATAAATATTTGATTATTCTTTAGATTAATCAATTTTCAAATTATTTAAAGCATACCAATGTGCAATTTAAAGTTTATAATTTATTTTCATTAGATCAATCTTTACTGATATCGGTACGTATTTATTATTAATTGCAATACTAAAAAATTTTACAAAAACAATTTTTTTAGATTGCAGGTTCAATCACCACGTATTTAGTAATACTACTTCAATTTCAAACTATGTAATAAGATAATTCACTTCTGTATTGAAATCAAAACAAAAAATATTTAATTTATTTAAATTTAAAATAAAATTACATCACATTTTACTATTTGTAAAAATCAATACAACAATTATTAAATAGTATTTGATTTTAAAGTTTAATCTACTTTAATTAATTTCGTAAAAAAATTGTTGCATCTATTGCTCACTGATTAATGTAGGTCGTTATGATAATACACGTTATATTTGTCAAAATGACTGGATCTAAAGTGTAATTCCTAAATATCCACGTACATGTTATTATCCTAATTAAACATCGATTATTTTAATTATTCAGTATAAAATTTGAAACATCTGTATTTTATAATTTTATTTAAAATGCCAGTACTCTCTTATTGAGGCACGAAGAATAATGTTTAGAAAAAAATTAAAATTCGATAAAAATTTTTATTATAAATGTTTATTTTATTATTTTAAAATATTTGGTACTGCACCTATATCCTATACTATAACGCCAATTAAAAATTCTTCAAATCAAACATGGTTATTCACAAGCTCTAAGTACAGTACTGTTTACAACACAATTTTAATAATTGGAATAATTGCATCCGACGGTTTCTTTATACCGTATTATTATGACAGCGCCTTTTTATCGAGAGTCGAATTTGAAAAAAATTCAGACGCTTTTCAGGATACATTTTTATTTCTCAGTGCTTTATTTGTTCTATTAATTTACAGAGTAAAACAAGAAAAAATAATCACTATTGCCAATAAAATTATTGGTATAATAAAATTTTCAAAAATTGCTGGAATAGAAATTATTAATAAAAAGCATCAATCGCTATTAAAAATTGTTGCAATTATATTATTTGTTCATATTGTTCTTTGGTTTTTAGTTGTCATTACATTTTTGTCACAATCTCTTGGTTTTATAATACATTGTTCCTCTGAATATTTGGGTGCTATCGTGATCCAAAGCATGTTCATACAGTATACTGTAGCTGTGCTAATAATTGGCCATCTATTTGAGTCGCTCAATAGCACTTTATTGCATTTTTTTAAAAAATTAACAATTTCGGGAGATAATGTACAATTTTTTCAGTTAGAAGGTCCAGATTTAAAAATAGACGAATTAGGAAGATTGCACGAGTATTATTCAATGTTAAGACAAATTTCGCGTGACTTATCTGACTTTTATTCTTTTCCTATGTTTTTTGGCTCTGCTAACATTTTTGTCGCCTTATTATTACCGGCTTATTATCTTGCTAAGCCAATAGTTATTGGAAAAAATAATTTTCCTATGAACATAGTAGGTAATATTTTTTTTTACTGGTTATCAAATGTCATGGCTCTTGTGTTCTTGACAGTAGCTGTCAGTACCACCGTATCTGAGGTAATTTTATTATTATTCATACAACGATCTTCATATTTGATTTTTTTCTGTTTTTTGGTGATAGAACAATTTTTACAGAGTAATAAAACTGGACTGATACTCAATGATCCCAATGTAAAAATCTATAATAGACAATTAAGAAGCAAGGTATGTTTAATAAATGAAATAATTATTTGGTTTTAGTTTTCATATTAATTGTACGAAAATACAATTGATTTTTTAGATTAAGCAGTTTTCAAATTACTTATTGCACACAAATATACAATTTAAGGTTTTTAGTTTATTTTTATTAGATGAATCTTTATTGGTATCGGTATGTATTAACTTTTAGCTATGTTATAGAAATTTATTAAGATTATTTTATTTAGATTGCAGGTTCAATCGCAACATATTTAGTCATACTTTTTCAATTTCAATCATCAAAATAAAAATATTTTAAATTTGTATAAAAATTAAAAAGCTATTTCTTTATTTTATTCTTCTACTATTCTAAATATAAAAAAAAAATTTTGCGTAACAAACTTTATTGAGGTCAAATCATAATAAATTATATTTCTATTAATTTGGATGCCAAATATATACATTGTATTTCATGCTATTAGCATTATTAATTCAGACATTTCTAAAAGCCATTCAAAGAAAAACAAATTTTAATTTTTTTAATGGATATTATTTATTCACATATAGAATACATTGGCATTAAATTTATTATATAAGAATACATTTTACAATTTAAAACCATTAAAGAACGATCAAAAATGCTCACAAATACATTAAAAAGTAAAAACAAAATTTTTTTCAAATGTTTATTTTATTATTTTAAAATATTTGGTATGGCACCTATAACCTTTACGATGACCTCTAAAAACGACCATTCCATTCAGTCATGTTATTTTTCCAATCAGAGATTTGGTATCGTTTACAGTGTACTTTTGATATTATTTATCGCTGTAATAGACGGATTGGCTGTGCAACTTTACTTTGACAATAGATTTTTATTCACACTTAATTTTGACAAAATGATTGACGTTAGTCTCAATACATTTGTATTTATTTCAACCATATTTATCATACTGTTTTACATTGTTAAAAAAAACAAGATTATAGAAATCGCTAACAAAATCAATGATATACTAAAGTTGTTGAATATTAATACAATTAATGACACCAATGAAAAGCAACATTCTCTGTTGAAAACAATCAAGATAATAATTATCTTCAAATTTTTAATGAATTTGACAGTACTCCTAACAGGAATGTTCGAGTCCTACAAATTTTTTTTCTATTCCATATCCATATATTTCAACGTTCTAGTAATTGAAACTATGTTTATGCAGTACACCATAGCTTTGCTAACGACACGTCAGCTTTTCAAATTACTTAATAGCAGATTACTGAATTATTTCAAACGATCAACCATTAAGATGCATAGAATTAAAGTCAGACAATTTGATAGTCCAGATTCGAGACTTGATGATTTGGCGCAATTGCATGTGTTTTATTCAATGTTGAGCAAATTGTCTAATGAGTTGTCTAATTTCTATTCCCTTCCAATGGTTTTTGGAACGACATACCTTTTTCTAGCCCTAATTTTCCCAGCCTACTATCTCGCCAAGCCAATAGTCCTTGGAAAATTTCATAAGTCTATATTAATTTATGGACATATCTTATTCTATTTGCTACTGGGAGTTATAAATCTTATATTCTTAGCAATTGCTGCTGGTAAAACTGTGGCTGAGGTAACATTATTTATAACAAATTTTTACGAGCTGGTAATGATAATTTTTTATAAATTTATAGAGTAAGAAAACAGGACAGATATTGAATGATAATCCTTTGAAAATATACGATCAACAATTTACAAGCGTGGTATGATTTTGCAAGTGAAATAAATAATTAAATAATTAGAAGTTTGAAATTAATTATATTAAAGTGAAATCTATTTATAATTTTTAGATTAACCAGTTTTCAAATTATTTATTGCATACTAATATACAATTTACTGTTTTTAATTTGTTTCAATTGGATGAATCATTATTAATATCGGTAAGTATACGTGTCTATTGATTTTATTTTTAATTTGATTAATTTAATTTAATGTTATTTTAGATTGCAGGTTCGATCACGACATACTTAGTAATACTTTTTCAATTTGACTCGTCAACATAATAGTTTAACATATTTTTTAATATACTAGATGCTTTAAATTATCAGAACAGAGTATTTCTTAATTTTCTTATAAAATTCCTTAAAAAGAAAAGTTCATATCAAGTAAGCAATTACATGATCAATAATTTAAGTACCTTAGTACCATTACAGGGTTACATCTTTTTTATGAAATTTATTTTCCATATTATAGACATGGTTATTGGGCTTTTTTCATATTTTTGTAATAAGTTGAATTTACTTTTGAATTCACATTGATAATACAAAAGTTTATCTATTTCATAACAAATCAATATGATTAAAAAACCTTTAATATTTGGTAAAATATTTTTTTTTAAATGTTTGTTTTACTACTTTAAAATACTTGGCTTGGCACCTATGACTTACAGTGTGATATCAACAAAAAATTTTTCAATTCAAAAGTGGTTGTTCACTAGTTCTAAATTTGATGACATTTACAATATAGTATTGATTTTTATTGTCATAATACTTAGTGGATATTTTATACCTTATTTTTATAACAAAACCTCAGCCTCAAGAGTCGTATTCGAAAGTGCTTCTGACACTTTTGAAAATGTATTTATTTCATTAACAACTATATTTATTTTATTGGTCTATAAAATTGACCAAAAGAAAATAATTTCTATCGTTAATAAAATCAGTAGCTTTAGTTAGTTTAGTAATTACTGAAAAAAAGTGTCGTCTTGTATTAAAAAAAATTTTAATCATGTTCCTAACAAATACCGTTGTTTGGCTATTTATGGTTGCAGCATTTGTTGCACCGAACATGAACTATTTATATTATTTCTCATTTTGGTTCTTGAGCACCTTGATAATTTATAATACATTTACGCAGTACACTATAATTCTAATACTTATTGCTCAACTCTTCGAAATCCTAAATAATAATCTGCTGCTATTATTGAATCAATCAATTGTTCAAATTGATCAATTTCAATGCAATATTCTGAAACAGAGACTGAATAAGCTTAAGCAGTTACAAAAGTTTTATTCAATGCTAAGCCGACTTACACGAGATTTGTCTAATTTTTATTCTTATCCAATGTTTATCGACTTGGTATACGTCTTTGTCGGCCTCATCTTGCCGGCATATTATCTCTTTAAACCAATTTTCTTTGAAAAAAATGATTTATCTCTGTTAATGTTTATTCACGTATTTTGTAACTTGCTTCTAAGTGTTGGGGTCCTTGTATTCTTAACAACAGCTGTTAGCACTACAGTGTCTGAGGTAATCAAATTAAATTTTCAGTTATTTTCAATTTTTATGAAATAATTCATGATTTAAATTATTGTCAATTGTAGAGTCAAAAAACTGGGCAGATACTAAATGATTATTCAATGATAATCGAGGATCAACAATTAAGAAGCAATGTAAACATAATAATATATAGTTTATCATTTAATTTTGGTTTTTAAGTATTCACTGATATACAAAGATTTATTTAATTTTTTAGATTCATCATTTTTTTAATTACGTAGTGCACACTAATATTGAATTCAAAGTTTTTAATATGTTTTCTATTGATCAATCTTTACTAATATCGGTATGTATTTATTAAATACTATTGATTTTTATTTTAAGAAATAATCAATAATTCAAATAATTTCATTAATTTAATGTTTTTTAGATTGCTGGTTCGATTACAACGTACTTGATAATAATTTTTCAATTTAATTCATCAACTTGACAATTCTATGTATAGTAAATTAACTAAATGCAAATAAATGTTTTTTAATATATTTCAATTCTTATACCTAAATAAATTTTTATTGATAATTTTCAATACAAAGTTCAAGGTGTCTTAAATGATTAATGCATAATATTTACTTTAATCTTTTAATTAAATTATTTTGAAAAAAATGAATTGAAAGTTTGCAATATGAAAACCTTTAATTAATTTTTTGTGAATCATTAGAGTACTGCGGCTTTTTTTATTTGACTGTACGTGTAAGACTACCATTTATGACCTTTATAAAATACCAGTTACCTTTTATTTTAACAATAAATAATAATTAATAAATATGTACAAAAACAAGTTAATTGATAAAAATGAAATATTTTGGAAATGTTTATTTTATTATTTTAAATTTTTTGGTATAGCCCCAATAAATTTAAATGATACATTCTTGCAAAGCAATTTATCGCAAACTTCAATGTTTACAAATACAAAATTTAGTGGTATATTAAACATAATTTTAACTTTAATTTTTATAATATCAAGTTTAAAATACATTTGGTATTCTTATAAGTATGGATACGCTGAAGGGGGTAAATTGGAAACAACTATCGATGCAACACAAGATTTCTTCTCGATATTTACGGCTATTTTTATAATAATATATTTTAATCTTTATAAAGACAACGTTACGATAATTGCTAACAAAATTAATGCAGTTAGACAATTGTCAATTTTTTTCAAGTTAAAATCAAACTATAAAGATCAGTGCCTAACAAAAAATGTTACACTAATGTTCCTTATTTTTATGATACCGAGATGCTTGACATTTGCAACTATTATATTAAACTTTGAAATGAAACTGTTAGACGGATACTTTTATACAATATTGACCTTGAGTAATACTATTATCAATGTAATGATACTTCAATATGCACTTGCTTTAAAATTATTAAAATTTCTATTTGAATACATCAACAATAAATTACTTTTTATTTTTGAAAATTCGGAAAAAGTATTAAATTTTCGTATTAATAGAGTTGACGAATCCCAAGTTTTAGTAAATAAGTTAAATGAGTTACACCAACGGCATTTACAGTTGACCGAATTATCACGAACTGTATCGGAATTTTATAGCTGTCCCATTCTTCTTGCTATAATGCATACTTTTTTAAATCTTATTAATCAAGTCTATTACATTATAAAGCCATTTGTTCTTGGATTAAAAAATGTAGCACTTTTTGATTTCGTACATCGTTTTTTATATTGGTCTTGTTTTGTCATTGTATTGATGTATTTAACAACATCGGTTGAGTCTGTCATATCAGAGGTAATAGTTTACATAATTAGATGAATTAATCTTTTTTAAATTTAAGAATTATTTTTATAAGCAATTTTTCATAATAACATCAAGTGTAAATGTTTAGAGCAAGAAAACCAGACAAATTATAAATTCGTGTTTAGTGAACACAAAAGATGAAGAATTTGTTAAAAAGGTAAATGAAATGATAATATTTATTTGAATTATTATACAACAACCGTTTGTAAAAAATTTATAACTTTTTAGTTAAATCAGTACTCTATGTATTTGTTGCACGTGGATGTAAAATTTACAGCTTATGGTTTATTTTCATTAGATGAATCTTTATTGACGTCTGTATGTATTGCTATAATTATTATTATAACTTGATAGATCAGTTATTTTCTGATATTACTACTGTAATTATTTTAAATAATTGTATTTTTTAGATTGCTGGATCAATAGCCACGTATTTAGTAATATTTTTTCAGTTTAAAGAAGAAAATATAGAATCAATAAATTAATTTAACAATAGAATTTAAATATTTATTTTAATTTGTTATTGCACTTTGTTGCTAGTTTCGTAGATTAGCAACACAAATTAATAATATTTTTTCAAGTAATTGATTGCAGAATAAGTTATTATTGATTTTTATATAAAGATAAAACAACATATTGTCTATTAAATTTATTTTCCATTTAATTTGAATATTGAGCGAGCTTACTTTTAAGATATCACAATATCATTGAGTCCATAGCACATGAGCAAGAGTTTGTTTATTATCTCTTATAATATAATAATGATTAAAAAACCTTTGATATGTGATAATATATTTTTTTTTAATTATTTATTTTACTACTTTAAAATACTTGGTTTGGCACCTACGACCTACACCAAAAATGTAACAAAGAATTTTTTTATTCAAAAGTGGTTCTTTACTAGTTCTAAATTTGATAACATTTACTATACAGCTTTAATTTCAATTATTACATTACACGGTGGATATTTTATACCTTATTATTATTATACCAAAAATTCGGCATCAAGACTTATATTCGAAATTACAATTGATATTTTTGAAGATATATTTATATTATTTACAGGCATATTCATCCTGTTGATTTATAAAATTAATCAAAAGAAAATTATTTCTATCGCCAATAAATTTAATAGTTTTAACGAGTTATTAACTAAAGGTAGTTTAGTAATCACCAATAAAATGTATCGTTCTGTGTCAAAAAAAATTTTTATTATAGTCCTAACAAACTCCATTTTATGGCTACTTATGGCCATAACGTTTGTAGTACAAAACGTTAATGTTTTATTGTATTTCTCATACTGGTTTTTAAGCTCCTTGATTATTTATAATACATTCACACAGTATACAGTAATTTTGATACTTACTGGTCAGCTTATTGATATTCTGAATAACCATCTGTTCCACTTTTCGAATCAATCGTATATTCAAATCGACAATTTTCAATGCAATATACTGAAACAGAAACTGATTAAACTTAAGCAATATCACGAGTATTATTCAATGTTGAGCCGACTTACCCGTGACTTGGCTGATTTTTACTCTTGTCCTGTGTTCATCGGCTTGTCAAATATTTTTGTTGTATTAATTTTGCATGCATATTATCTCTTTAAACCAATATTTATTGGAAAATTTGATTTTTCTATGATAAGTTTTGTTCATCTTTTATTTCATTATCTAATGAACGTAATGATTCTCGTATTCTTAACTACAGCTGTCAGTACCACTGTGTCAAAGGTAATATAATTAATTTTTAATTAATTTAAATTTTCATAAAATAAGTAGGTAATGATTTATTTTATTTGAAATTGTAGAGTAAAAAAACCGGGCAGATACTCAATGATTATTCAATGAAGATTGATGATCAACAATTAACAAACAAGGTAGAAATATACCGATTATTATTTAATTCCAATTCTTGAGTATATTTACTGGTGCACAAAAATTTATTTATTTACTTTTCAGATTAATCAATTTTCTAATTACATAGTACACAGTAATATTGAATTTAAAGTTTTTAATATGTTTTCATTAGATCAATCATTAATAATATCGGTATGTATCTATTTGTTTATTAATTACTATTTCGAATTATACTTAATTATTACATAAGATAATCAAGGAATTAACGTAGCCGCACCTTTCTTATCGCACTGTAGGCAATGTACACAGGTAAAAGTGTTTTGTTGCAATACTTGGGTTGCACATTGGGTGCGGTTAGTGAACAGTACACACGTCCTTTATATTTTCTTTATTCGCTTGTTAAGATTATTTATTAGACTTTTCATCTCCCGTGAGGACTTTCATCATCAATAATCTTTTTGTAAAACAAGAAGTTAATTAATTAATTTAATTTGATGTTATTTAGATTGCAGGTTCTATTACGACATACTTGGTAATAATTTTTCAATTTAAATTGTCGACATAAGAGTTTTATACACCTAATAATTTGAAGAAAAATACATCACGCAGTGGACCTAATTTATAGTTTATTAATTTCTTGGAAATACCAGATTATTAATCTATTTTAATTTCTATAAATATAGTGACTATATTTATTAATAATTATTAATATATTGTGGCAAACGTTTTAAATTGTGAAAAAATTATGTCTTAGTTTTAATTGCACCTTTTTCATTGTAAAATAGGGATCTACGTAGGTAAATAAGTGCAAGTTTACAGATTAGATGCGGTTACCGAACAGTTCACATCACGTGCTTTACGTTTCTTTCATGGTTTGTTAAGAATAGAAATTGGTTAATGTCTTTATTTCCCGAGAGCATCACATGACCGAGAAATCAATATAACACGATAAGTTAATTAATTAATTAATTAATTTAATTAAATGTTGTTTAGATTGCAGTTTTAATTAAAACATATTTGGTAAAAATCGTTCAGTTTAACTTTACGTTTATTTGAGTTTACTCAACTTTTAAAACTTAATACTTAAAGAGAAAATGCTTTGGAAATATTTATTTTACTGTTTCAAATTTTCCGGTGTGGCGCCAGTGAATTTAGATACTAAATTCGAAAGAAACCATGTACAATCTCAATTGTTTACAAATTCAAAATTCAGTGCTATTTTTAATATAATTTTGACTTTTATATTTTTATCGTCAGGTTTAGGATTAATTTTGTTTATTAACCAGTATGGATATGACGAAGAAGGTAAATTAGAAACAACGATGGATGTAACGCAAAATTTTCTCACGTTTATTACGGTTATTTTTATAGTGACATACTTTTATATATATAAAAATAATGTATTGACAATCGCCAACAACATTAATTTAGCCAGAAAATCTGCAATTTTTTTTTACTTAAAATTGAACAACAAAAAACAACACTTATCAAGAAATATTGCACTTATGTTTTTAATTATAATAATTTTTCCTTGGAGCTTGGAAGCTGTAATTTTTATACCAGATGCGAGAATAATGCTATTAGACAAATATTTTTTTATGATCTTGATCACAGGTATTGTTATAATCAGTGAAATGATACTTCAATATACTGTCGTTTTAAAGTTATTAAAACTCTTGTATGAATGCATAAACGATGAACTACAACTAGTCTCAGTGTATTTGAAAGACACATGGAATTCTCGTATTCATCAAGTTGACAAAACAAAAAGTTTAGTTGATAAGTTAAATGAATTGCATAAGCGACATTTGCAATTAAACGAAGTATCACAGGCTGTATCTGATTTTTATAGCTGTCCAATTCTTCTGGCTACAATACATACTTTTATACTTCTCATAACTCTAGCTTACTTTATCTTAAAAAAATATGTTTTTGAAGGAAAAAAGGAAGTGATTATCGATACGTATGATTTAAACTTTTTATATTGTTTTTGTTTTGTCATTACTTTGGTACATTTAACAACGTCAGTTGAATCTATTATCTCAGAGGTATTGTTTAAATTAATAATTTTTCAATTTAACACTTATTTTTATAAGCTATTAAAAATCTTAAATTTATTTAATGTATTTTTATAGAGAAAGAAGACCAAACAAATAATAAATTTGTGTCTGGTGAGTACGAATAATGAACAAATTCTCAAAAAGGTAAATTAATTGATAATATTTCATTTGCATGATTATATATAAAAGAATAAATTTATAATTTTCTAGTTAGATCAATATTCTACTTATTTGTCACACGTGGATATAAAATTTACAGCTTTTGGTTTTTTTTTATTAGATAACTCTTTACTGATGTCTGTATGTATTACTGTGATTATAATTGATATTAATTATATAGAATAGTTATTTAAGATTATAATTGTAACTGTTACAAATTATTATAATTTTTAGGTCGTCGGATCAATTGCCACATATTTAGTTATACTTGTTCAATTTAAAAAAGAAAACACACAATTCATAAATCAATGTAACAGTAGTAATATAGAAATTTAAATTTATTATTGCATTTTATGGCTCTTTGGTAAGGCTGACTTATTTTTTTTTAAGTTTTATAGAGCAAGAAGACTAGACAAATTATACCAGGTTTATTATAATAACTTCGTACAACTTTGTTTTAATTTAATTTGAGTAAAATGTTTATAATACAATAAAGTAATAGTCTCTTTAAAAAATTATTTATAAAAAAATGACTATTCATCTTTACACATGTACATACTAATTTATTATCTATTAAATGTAGTTTTTATTAAATTTAAGTAGTTACTAAGTTATTAAAATACCCTCCTTATTCCCTTGTAATAAAACTTTTTACTACATAAAATTTTATATTACCATATAAAATTGATGAAATACGAACAAGGAAAATAATTATATTAGAAAAAAAAACATGTTCTTTTGGAAAAGTTTATTTTACTGTTTTAAATTTTTTGGTGTAGCTCCGGTTAATTTAAATATTAATTACACACGAAACAATTTATTACATTTTCCACTGTTTACAAGTTCAAAATTTAGTGGTATTTTTAACATAATTTTAACTTTTATTTTTATATTATCAATTTCAGCAGTTACTTGGTATTTTTATGATTTTGAATACCCTGAAGAGAGTAAATTAGATACAACAATTAATGCAACGCAAACTTTATTTTCTTTATTTGCAATTATTTGTATAATTATTTATTTCAATGGATATAAAAATAATATATTAACAATTGCCAACAATATTAATTCAGTCAGAGAATCAATTATTTGTCACTCCAATTCAAACCACAAAAATCAGTGCTTAAAAAAAATTGTCATGGTAATGTTCTTCATTTTCATGATTCCTTGGACTTTAATGGTTTTAACTATTGTATCAATTACGGAATTAGAGTTTTCAGGCAAATGTTTTTACACGATCTTAATTATGGGCATTACTGTAATCAATATGTTAACACTTCAATATACCGCTGTTTTACAATTATTAAAAATTTTGTTTGAATGTATCAACGATGAGTTAATTATCGTCTCTGCAGATCTGAACGTAGTATGTAATCTTTTTAATAATAGAGTTGACAAATCACAAGTTTTAGTGGATAAACTAAATAAGTTAAATAAGAGGCATTTACGATTAAACAAATTATCGCATACTGTATCGGAATTTTATAATTTTCCAATTCTTTTTGCTATAACATATACGTTTTTAGCTCTTATAACTCTAGCTTACTATATCATAAAGCCACTTGTTCTTGAACAACGAAACGTACCACTATTAAATTATTTACATTCCTTTTTTCAATTGTCTTGTTTTATTATTTTATTAATATATTTAACAACATCGGTTGAATCTGTTATAACAGAGGTAATGTTGAATTTAATCTTTTCATTATTTTAAAAATTATTTCCATTAACAAATTTTTTATCATAATAATAATCAATCAATATCATTAAACAGAGCAAGAAGACCAGAGACATTATAAATACGTGTCTAATGAACACGAATAATAAACAAATTATTGAAAAGGTCAATATAATAAATCATATATTTTTGCAAGATAAGATATAAAAGCTTAATTAAAATTTATAATTTTTTTTAGTTAAATCAGTATTCTATGTTTTTGTTACATGTGGATATAAAATTTACAGCTTTTGGTTTATTTCCATTAGATAACACCTTATTGATGTTTGTACGTATTACTATTATTAATGAGTTTTGAGAAATTTTATTAGGATTACTGCGGTTATAATTAAAATATATTTTATTTTTTAGATAACTGGATCTATAGCTACGTATTTGGTGATACTTTTTCAATTTCAAGATGAAGATAAAAAATTAAAATGTTAATTTTACAACAGTAAATATTACTGTCAAAAATTTCTTAATGTTTAATATGAAAAAAGTTTGATAAATAAAAAAAAATATATATATATTTGAAAAAGTAAAAAAAAGGGCGTTTTAGCAACCTTTAAAAACCTAACTCTTCTAAGTAATTGCTTTTAAACCATTTGACTATTGATTTTTACATATGTTTGTAACAACTTATTGTCTAATAAATGTATTATTCATTACATTCAAGTAATTACAAAGTCATTCAAATATCCTTGTATTTTCCTTATACTAATATATTTTATTAAACTACCGTGTAAATATTAAATGTTGATATGACAACTTAAACACTACTAGTTATAATGTCTTTTTAATTCACCTGTAGTAATTTTAATTTTAAAATTCTGCAATAGCATCAGAATTACATCGACAAAACAATATTTTTTTTTTCTGTTTGATAATAATTAAGTTTGATTATTCACAAAAAAAAAATGTTGAAAAAACTCGATAAAAATTTTCTTTTGAAATATTTATTTTACTATTTTAAAATATTAGGCTTGGCACCTATGATCTACATTGTCGCTCCGACAAAAAATTCTACAACTCAGACGTGGTTATTTACAAGCTCAAAGTTTGATGCACTTTACAACATAGTATCGTTTTTAACAGTTATAATACATGGTGGATATTTTATTCCTTATTATTACAACAATAGCTTCAATAGAGTCACATTCGAAAAAATAATTGATACTTGTGAAGATGTATTTTTAACGTTTACTACTTTATCCATTCTACTGATTTATATAATTAACAAGAAAAAATTAATTGCAATTGCAAACAAAATCAGTAGCTTTAATGAATTTATCAACATCACTGAAAAAAAGTGTCGATCTGTATCTAAAAAAATTTTAATCATAGTCCTAACAAATACCCTCGTATGGTTACTTATGATTTTAACGTTTGTTGCCCAAAACCTAAATTTTTTTATATACCTCTCGTTCCCAATCTTAAACACTTTAATAAATATTAACATATTCACGCAATATACGATAATTCTGATACTTACTTGCCAGCTTTTTGAGATTTTAAATAACGATTTGCTTCATTTTTCAAATCCTGCAATTTTCCAAGTTGACTCCTTTCAATGTAACGTTCAAAGACTTGATAAACTGCATGAATTTTATTCAATGCTAAGTCAACTTTCTCACGATTTATCTGATTTTTATTCTTATCCAATGCTTATTTCTTCAGCACATATTTTTGTATCCCTGATTTTACCAGCATATTATCTCGTAAAACCAATTATTCTTGGTAAAAATGATTTACCTATGATGTCTCTTACTCACATTTTTTTTTACTGGCTAATGGGTGTTATGATTCTTGTATTTTTGACTACAGCTGTTAGCAATACTGTTCTAGAGGTAATGAAATTGTTTTTTTTTATTTAAAATTTTTTATAAGTTATAGTAATGATATTTATTATTGTAAATTGTAGAGTAAGAGAACTGGACAGATACTCAATAATTACTCAATGAAAATCGATAATCAACAATTGACAAATAAGGTAAAGTTAAATATTTGAAACAGCTCTTAAATTTCTATAATAAACTAAAAATTTATTTTTTTTTTGTTTTTTTAGATTAATCAGTTTTCAAATTACATAGTGCACACTAATATTGAATTTAAAGTTTTTAATATGTTTTCTATTGATCAATCTTTACTAATATCAGTATGTATCTATTATATTAATTGTTAATTTAGATAATGCGTATTAATAAAATTTCAATTTAATTTTATTTTTAGATTGCTGGTTCCATTACAACATATTTAGTAATACTTTTTCAATTTCATTCATCATAATAATACATTTTGCAATATTAGATGTAATTCAAAATATGAATTAAATAAAATTTGATTTTAAAATTAAAAATTTGTTTTGATTTTCATTTTTTTTTTTCAAATAAAAATTTTGAACTCCCGCGCAACTATTATGAAAAGTCAATTGGGTTAGGTTAAGTCAAACTACTTGCTTAACCAAAACACGTGTTGTTAACTTGTGATTATCAACAGAAGCACAAATCAAGATAAGTCGCATCAATTTTGCGATAAAATATAATGTTAAACTGTAAAATAATCAGTAAATTGATCAATAATGTCACAGGATAGTAACGCTAAAATATGCCCTTCTTGCAAGGGCACAACATTTTACTTAGACTCTGGATTTTACGTTTGTACTCAGTGCTGTACACAGTTAGAGGTAAATTGAATGTTTTTTTCAGTGATATAAGCGTTTTTTATTATGTATTTTATTGTTTTATTGTTTATTATTAGGATGCCAGAGAGGAGGTACACGATGGACAATATGACGCTACAACCAGAGTGCACAAAATTAGAATTAAAAAGCAAAAGTCAGAGAAAGGTAAGAATTGCTATGTTTATTTTAAACTGTCATGATACAATCTTATTATATCATGTGTTTTATAAAAAATTAATTAATTATATAATTTTTGTAATAGATATTGTTGGATGGACAAGTTGGGAATTGTATAATTTGGTACTTTTGGGAATGACAAATGAACTTATTGAAATCGGTGCTGATCCAGATATTAAACTGACAGTATTGCAGCTATGGACTTATTATTTAAAAAATTTGGAAGTTGCATTTACATCACAGACTAAAAAAAGTATTCCAAAAATGGCTCGCCGTTATCACAAAAAGTAAACTGTTCTTTAATATTTCATTTAAATTTGAACAGATTTACAATAAATATTTTGACATTGAAATAATCTTAACTTAAATTTAAAGGGATGCTGAAATTATTTATGGCAAAATTCAAAAGAAGAAGAGATCTCGTAAGAAATCAAGTAGCAATGCGAGTATGTCATCACCAATGACTAGTTTTGTTAGTTCTGGCAGTGATTCAAGAAAAAATTTATTTAAAAGCCAAGTAAGACAATTTATTATTAGTGTATTTATTAATATTCTTATTAAAAAAATGTTTTATTAATTTTATAGAAACTTTTGATAGCAGAGCACAATGAATCTATTAAAAGTCGACAAAGTTCAGACACTGATGCAAATAGCTCACTAAATCAAAGTTTAGTTAGTCTTAAATCGAGTATAAGTCAAAACTCTAGTAATGTTGTAAAGTACGTGATCAATACTAAAAATGTAAAACTAATTTTTTATCAACTAACTTTTTAATTGATAATTTATTTGCAGAATTCGTTTTAATAAGAAAGCTAAGCTGGAAGCTAAAAAAGTGAAAGAAATGTCAAAGAAAGTGCCTCGCTCTAAAAGAAAAAATTTCAAACAAAAACACATTAATGTGCAGTATGCAACAGGACCTGATGTCCTTACACCATTAAAGCTTTGGTCTTTAATTTATTTAGCATTAAGAATTCATAATCAACCAATTTATGCATCTGATATGTTAAGGTAAATTTTCAATAAAAATATCACTTTTAATTTATGTAAAATAATAATTAAAACTTTTTACAGGTTTGGAAGAGAGGGACATCTTACATATTACAGACTAGACAATTTACTTCCTTCAGAAGTATCTTTGAATAGAAGTGATATACTTTTTTTATCTCAGTCAGTAAGCATTACTCACAAGGGTTTGAGAAGAACAACAGCTAGACTTGCTAAATTTTTAAATGTTACTGAATTACCCAATCCTGATATTTTAGATTTAATTAAAAGATACTGTGAAGATCTTGAATTACCAAGTAATAATTACTACATAAGATGTAAATTATTTGATTATTCTTGCTGTAACATTATAATGTAATTATTTAAATTACCTTTACAGGAGGCATATTGTTGTATGCAGAAAGATTGTATTTATCTTCACCATCCATTCTGAGTTTTTCTAACAAATCTTCATTGATTCCTAATTATGAAGGGAGAGCAATGGCTTACATAATAGTAGTTTTAAAAGTGCTCTTTGGTATTGACAATGTTACAGAAAAAGAAATAAGTCGGGTAGTTGACAACATTAACAAGTAATCAACATTTTTTATCAAAAATTACATAATCTTTATAAAAACGTGTTTACTACCATCTTTTTTTCAAACTTTTAAAAAAATAGGATTGGCACTGAAAAGGACTCTCTAACATCCCGGCTGTTTAGTTTTGGTGAATGGCAACAATTTGCTGAATGTCGTAGAAGCGTCCTAGCCAGCATGCACTTTCCATCTAAAGCCAAGTATGAGCCGGAGTGTCCTGGTGCCGCACATTTATATCTACGTTTTATGGGTCTGCTTAAATCAAAACGCGATTTCGTTCAAGTTGAAGGCCCTAATCCTTTAATGTCGCAGCAACTCATTGATGCAATACATCGCTCTATTGATAAACTCAACGAAGCTTCGACTACGCCGCTTAAGGAAATGGAGGTCTTTTCACCATCCTTTACACCACTACGAGATTATGTGGCAGCACTTAATGATAATTCACATTATGATGTGCCTTATGTACTTAGAACAAATTTTTATGAGACCAAAGTTGGATATGTGACAAGACCTGACTCGTGAGTTGCTAATGTTTTATTGTATTCTGTTGATGTGATTTTTGAAATTAAAATGTGGTAATTATTGTATTATCGATTTTAATTTACAGGCTTGTTGAACTAGCATCACACTGTGGAATGAAACTTGAGGTTGTAGATACTAGTATACAATATCTAGAAAAAATAGTTCCTCCTTTTGAATTGCCTAAAATGCCAGAAATTAAGGAACTTTGTGAAGATGTAGAAGTTGTAGCTCCTGCTTATCAAAGGAGTCGTTTCTGTGAAAAATATGAAAATTTGCTTGATTATTCACACAGGAATCGACCTTGTAAGATGAAAGTGAAAGCTGAAAGCCTCAAGTGTTACTTAAGCGTTTGTATGAAAATTCCAGAACTTGAGGAAAGCTTGGATTTCGAGGAGAACAGTGGATTTGATCATGCATTACAGGATGGTCGACTTGATATAAAAGTAAATAGCGATTCTGAAGATGAGTCTACATTGGATAATTCAAATTTAGATGCAACAGCTTCTGCAAATGATACTTTTGAGGAAAATGAAAAATTTTTTAAGAATCGTAATATTAAATTGTACAAACATGAGTTAGAATCTTTGCATAATACAAAAAATTTAGTAAAAGTAAAAAAAATTCGTGCTAGAGATGCAAGTGGTAAATTTATTAAATCTTCTGGTGTCAAAGTAAAGAAGGAGTATAAAAAAATAGTTAGCTTAGACTCTCAAGACTCAAGTGACGATGAGACTAATTCTAAAGTAAAAAAAGTCAGGAAGAGACGATCAAAGAAATCTGATAAAAACGATGCTGAAGAAAAAGCACCAGCGATTGATGTTTCCGATTCGTCAGAATCGGATGTTTCTATTTTAGACGAGGACGTAACGATTATTAACGAAACAACTTTAAAAAATTTGTCAATTGACGATGACAAAGAAATACTTTTTAGACCTTACAAAGACTACTGGATGTATCACTGCAATTTTAGCCGAGTTAAGGGCAAAGATTTTGATTTACTTGAAAAGGAGTTACCCGAAAATTTTGTCTGGTTACTCAACGAATGCGCTGATGTAGTGGAAATGCCTGTTGAAGATCTTTATGAAGAAGTGTGCCTTATAGAAGCTTATCACTTGAACCTCGCAAAATCGAAAAAAGAGAAAAAATCAAAAAAAGATAAAGATTACGTGTTTCATGATTGCACTTCAAAATTGTATATGAAGAACGTGTTAAACAAATGGTGATTATTGTCTCTATGTACAGCTTTTAAATTGTAAGCGCAACAAATCTACGTTTTGTTAATTTATTACCTTTTGTTTATACTGTAAATAAATATTTTTAATTTTTCAATTTATTTCAATTTTATTTTCATACCTTCCATATAAAACATTACCTTTTTTTATTTCCCGCCGATTAAGCTAATCTATATAACCTAACCTTACAGACATCTCGCATAAGAAAGAGAGAGAAAGAAAGCAAGCCAGACATAACCACAAAATCAGCTGATCGACAAACGGAGCGCGTTTAGCAGTATACCCTTTGATTTTGCAAAAATCACCAGGACAGTTAAAAAAAACAAAAGTAAGGATGTTTGCTGCACGAGTTTCGCGTACTCTATCACTTCTTCGACAGCTATCAACTAAGCCCCAGGAAATCGAGCAGTTAGTCAAAGTAAGTTACCATCAAAATACGCGACCGGCGACCGGTGTACAAGCCTACTTGATTGTGAAATAATTCGCAATTTTACAAATTGTCATTTGGTTTATCTTACAGAAAAACAAAGTCGTTGTTTTTATGAAAGGCGTACCTGAAGAGCCGAGATGTGGATTCAGTAATGCAGTTGTTCAGATCATGAGGATGCACGGGGTGCAGTATGACGCGCACAATGTACTTGAGGATGAGCAGCTGAGGCAAGGTAATGGACTTATGTTTGTGTTGTTGTATTGCTTTCTTGATGTTTTTATTATAAATTAAGCGTTTGATTGGGATTTATTTCATGAATTGAATTTTTGTTTTAATGTTTGTGTGAGGTGAAGAGAGGTTAGAATTATTGACTGATTCTTTTTGTCCTTTGTTTTTGGTTTATTTCATTTGTCAATTGGTTGAATCCTTGTTCTTTTTTTATTTCAATTATTTGCATGGAATGCTTGGAATGGATGGTAGAATAGGTGTTTTCTCTTGCTTCATTTATGATTGCTATAATATTGTTTGTCAGAAAGATAAATGTTATGTTGTTTTGAATTCAGGAATCAAAGACTTCTCTAATTGGCCCACGATACCACAGGTGTTTATTAATGGTGAATTTGTTGGAGGTTGTGATATTCTTTTGCAAATGCATCAAAACGGAGAGCTGATCGATGAATTAAAAAAAGTTGGTATAACCAGTGCTTTGTTGACAAAAGAACTAGAAAAAGATAAAGAGAGTGCAAAAACAGAAACCAGTTCTAAGAAATAATTATATTTATACCTGTAGATAATTGTTTTAAAAAATATATTTGTTTTTTTGTTAAGAAAAATAAAAAAAAGTATCTCATTATTAAGTACAAATTGAATAAACTATAACTGTTTATTTAACATTTTATTTTCATGTTTTTCCAAGTGAGCTTAACTTTATTCAACTTATGCAACTTTTCTTCTCTGTTTTGCTAATACAATTTTCTTGTTATTTCTCTTTAATTTTTTTTTAATTTATTTTGAAGTAATCTATTCTAACTTTTTTACGTCTTTTAATTTTTTTATTGCTTAAAATCTCACATTTACCTTCTTTCAATAAAACTACTTTTTTTCTATAATAAATAGAGTTCCACTTTTTTGACATCAAACAAGCTAACAACAATAAAATGACTTTTAAAATTTTTAACCAATCCATATAACACTTAACTTCCAAAGTATCACAAACTTAAAAAGTAGTCTCTGTATCTTTTTTTTTTCAATGCTATTATTAGATCGCCACGTACCGGTACGACGACAATAAACTTATTATAAAGGCCAAGAACGTCCAACAAACCTATTTTAATATTAAAAAACCTCTCCTCCAAACATCACCTCTGCAACCTCGTTAATTCAGTCAAAAATTTTCTTTACCATTCTCCCTAAAAAAAAAGTCAATAAAAAAAGAAAGAACCGCAACAACAAGCTTGCAAATGAGAAATGAAATGAAAATACACCTGAGGGAGTACTTTGGCGATTTTTCGGCCTTTGGAAATTCGATCGTCATCCAAGGCTTAATTAAGCTCCGGGTCATAGCGACATAGCTTTAGCTCGCCCCTAAATTTACGCCCGATGATTTTCCGACTGTTCCCTTGCGGCAGACGATGAATGAGCTTCCATATACATATATATAGCTTGGCTATTGGAAAATTCGCGTCACGATAAAGCAAGATGTTTATCGGAGTATGGAAAAGTTATGGTAACGGGCAGATAGTGTCGATGTTGACGTGAGTTTGAAAATTATTTTAGGTGTGAGTTTGCAGATTCGAAAATTGTAAATGAAATTATAAGATACTAGTATCGTTTTTTTTTTTATGATTATCGAAATTTTTGTTTGATATAATTGGGTAACTGATGACTACCGTCTAAATCAAGAATTATATCGCTTAAAGCTAAAAAATATTAGCTTTTACATATAGTAAGTATAAATGTGTGGACAAATAAGTATTTGTAGCAGATAATAGCACATCTATACATCCAATTTTTAGAATATAAGTGACACATATACACACCAACTCACAAATAAACAAGTTTACATACAAATACAAGTAGTGTAATTCGTGGGCCCTTGGTGGAAACTAGTAGTAGTATTAGATCTACGGACCCCCGCCGGAAGCAGGATTAATTAATCGGGTGACGAGCGAGTCTCTCGCGACATATTCCCCTTTTACCCTTCTCTCCACCCACCCACCCACCTACCACTACCACCTTCTGGCTCGTTTTGGACACGAAACGATCTCTCGTTTAATCGAATATGAGATGAGCCTGGAATTAAAGCTCTGGGAGAAGGGTTGGTTATATATATATATATATATATA